>JAAGKR010010114.1:0-23994 GCA_011419295.1 Clarias macrocephalus
TATATAATTGTATGCATACAATTATTATTATTAAAAATTTACTGTTATTACAAATGTAGTTTGTTTATATGTTTTAAGTTTAAATGATTTACATTATTGTTGTTGCTGTTGGTAGTCTTTCAGTTGATTTCGTTGAGGGGGCGCCAGAGCACACTATCCAATCCAAACAACAACTTAGCACAGGTTTTAGGCCAGATTTATTATTTGAAACATTAGGAAATATGTCTCCTTCCTACAATATTAACAAAATACTCACTACTGTTGTTAATGTATTGAGTTAATAATAATTAGAGCCCAAGCACTATAGGGTGCAGGACCCTCTTGTTTTTTCCTAAGGATTTATTTTTCAACCTTTTTGATTTTTGATATATAATGGGTCAGCCGTGATAATGCATAAACTTACGCTGAAAAGTGGTTAATTACTTTTTGTGTGACATTATATTCATTGTCACATTCAGTGACATAATATTGTGAGGCTTTTCTTCCAGCATCTGTGGCCTATTTAACACAAACACATCACAAATGTTAACACGCGCGCACACACACACACACACACACACACACACACACACACACACACACACACACACACACACACACACACACACACACACCAACGCACTCAACAAATATTCAGGGCCTAATCAACCCTGTATACTGTGTGACATGTGCAAGTTGTGCAGTGCATCTGGCCGGCGACAGCTTTTTGTAGGTCTTAACACACTCAAATAACACACAGATTGTGCTGTGAATCCGGGTTGGTGATGACACAGGGTGCTTGGGCCCGTCATTGTTGCTTGCAAATATATTTACTAGGGCCAAAGCGCTATAGTGTGCGCAGGACCCTTTTGTTTTTCTAAGGAATTTTTTTTTTTTACTTTTGGGCTTTAGGGGGTCTTAACATGCTCAAAAACTCATGAAAATTTGTAGACAGGTTTACTGCAGAAAATTGCAGACAGAGCCTTGGGTTTAATCTTACGATTTAGTTATGAATCAAACACCAATTTTCAGCCAAGGTATGGATATACCACTTTTCCAAGGTATGGAGCTTTGTTTGTTTACTTGCGTTACATTTCGTTCTCATCCATTGGTTTGCCTCCAGTTGCTGATTGGTTGGCTTTTCTGTTTTTGCAATAATAATATTAATAGCAACTAGTTTTTACATTTTCATACTATTGGGCTCTGAGTTTTCTACGCTTTTTTGCGCTTTTTGGAGAACGCGCAAGTTTCTTCGTCTAAGAACAACAAATGGAATCCAGCTACAAACAACTAAACTCCCACTTAGGTACGTTATAATGGATACTACTCAGCTCGCTCAGTGTGTGGAGTGCAGGATGTTTAGACATTCTTCCTCCATTGTTAGTAATAAGTTTATTTGTGATAGGTGTGTGTTAGTGAGCACCCTGACGTAGAAGATATCAGCATTAGAGGAGCGCATGCAGACTTTATTGAGGGTTAGAGAGCGCGAGAGCAGCGTTATTCCCGTAGCAGAAAGTCTGAGTGCCGCAGGTGGAGATAACCAGCCCCGGACTCCAGCAGTAGAGCCTCACAGCGGGGTGAGTGGGTGACGACTCGGCGGCATACTCGTTCAGCTAAAGCTAATGCTGAGGCTAGCCCACCGGAGCAGTGTTTCCATGGGTTTCATGGCACAGGGTGCTTGGGCCCATCATTGTTGCTTGCAACTATATTTGTTTTTTTTCGGGGGTCATGAAAATTGGCAGCCAGGTTGGTATTTGCTGCCATTAGGATGCCTGAGAGTCGCGTGGCCTGGGACCCTCAGGGGCCCCCACACGAGATTTTGCTGCATAGCTCACACACACTTGCATGTACTGTATGCACACGAAACGCGGTACACATTTAGAGTTCATTGAGCCGAATAACTTTCACACTGCATGTACTGGGCTCAACTCAACAGGAAGTCAGTTATTTTTGGTCGTTTGCCAAAACACACCCGATGGATTTTGATGTACTCCTCCTAGGGAATTCATACAATCGCCACCAATCCAGGCTAAAAGACCGATCTAAAGACATTGAGGACGCAAAATTGTAGAGGGATTTTTGATATCTCAAACGGGTCAGCTGTGACGATTCCTTAAACTTATGCCAAAAAGTGGATAATAACTTTCTGTGTGGCCTTATATTGAGTAATATCATATTGAGTTACACGTTCAGCACATCCGTATTGCCAAAGCACAGACATATACACACATTTAACAGTGCAGTCAAAAATAAGATGACCCTAGTCATGAAAACTACTGAAAATAAAAGTAAGCAAAAAGCAAAGGTAAGAAGAAAAAGAAGAAGAATCTCTCTTTCTTCTTCTCTCTGGTGCATGCACATGTGAGCTCTCTTAATTATGTTTGCTAGTCTTTGAGTGTTCTTATGAATATAAAAGTGTTACAAGATTGAACTTGATGCAAATATAATGTTGTCCTCACTGTAAATAATCACACTGCTCCATCTGGTGTGTAACTTTGCTGCAGTCATTTATTTTATTAGACTGTTGATCTGTACAGCACTGTTATCACTGTTCCAATTATTATCCCTTTTTTCATTTGATTGATGCCATTGCCGTTCCCGTGCGCTCCGGCGGCAATACACCTGTGTAGTAATGTAGAGATTTGACTTTAAAATACAGTAAGTCCCCTACAAATGAACATTTGAGTTATAAATGTTTGAAGATACGAACATGTTTGCGCATGTTCAATTGTGGAAGTTAGATCACATGTCCAGCGTACATTGTCACATGCATGTGGTGTGCATCCCAGGATGTCCAGAAGCAAGCATAAAAGCAGTGGCGATGAAGCTACTACTGCTAAGAAACGCCAAGCAATAATGATGGAGACAAAAGTGAAAATAATTGAGAGTGAGGTGAAAAGATGGCAGACATTGCTCGTTCTTTTAACACGAAGCGTTTAAACCTTCAGCACGATTCTAAAGAACAAGGAAAAGATCATGGAACATGTAAATTTTATACTGTGTATAGCCAATTGTGTTAGTATCTTAGTCCTTAGACAATGTTTGTTGGACTTACGAACATATTGGACTCATGAACGAGCTCTCGGAACGGAACTCATTCGTATGTTGGTTACATACTGTAACAGGCGACTACAGCTGACAGATAGAGGCTGGATCTCAGTGAGTTTACTCGCGTCTTCCATAGACAGTTGTTTGAATATGAAAGCGTGGGTGTGTGAAGATGCTCTCATGCTCAGTGCATGAGAGTTGGCAGCTTTGGTTCATGTGTGGGCTTATGAAAATAAACGCGCCTGTTTCATAGTGTAGGCTCAAGGAAAGTCAAATTATTATCCTATTAAGAGATGATTTTGCCTACTGTTGGGACACTCAGACAATTGCAAACGAGTTTTTGTATCAAATGACAACTTTATCAGCCGCAGCATCTAATATGCTCAAGGCCATATGCACTTGCAATGAATGTTAATCTAATTAATATTTATATGAAATGGCATTTGATTCAGTCTTCATATTGATATTACTGAATATTACTGAGAAATGCAGTAATTATTAATTTTTTGATATTCTGGGCAATAGTTTTTATAAACTAACAAAGCGAGTGTCGATGGTATCATTTAACAGCCATTGGCTGATCCCCAGAAGAGTTCGCTGATATATTGTTCTAGTGTTGGTCCCCACTACTAGAGAGGGGGCAGCCTGCTGGGGCAGATTTAACTTCAGTCGCGTTAAAAATTTGTCTGACATTGCTCAAATGCTGAACCAGATTACATGTTATTTCAAGTGGAGGCACTGATCGAACATTTGCTTCAGCTGTCTGAAAATACAGATATAGACCAAAGCGTGACCTAAATAGTATTTTTCTTTCTGTTTTATAGCCGTTGGCAGCCAGCATTAAAGTGCATTACCGCCATCTACTGGGTTAGCGTATGCAGTTGTGTAAGTTTGATTGCTAATGCCTCAAAAGTGAAGATGCCTCTTATCAACATACTGGTAAAGAAATAATGGAATAAATAAAATGTGGAAATTAATAAATGGGTCATGTCAACTGGACTTATTTCTTGTTAGAAATGTAAAAGACATTTAACTACTTATCTAAGTACTCTTCTTCAGTATGAAGTTTCATGCTACTAAATAAATAGTTTGTGCTTCTTTTATAGAAGAAAAAAAGGTGATGTGACTATTATGTTGTCAGTGAATTTAGAGACTTTTTTTCCCAGCTGATGAAAATATTTGGAGCTTTTTTTTCACCCTGTTCCAACCCTGGACTGAATAAAAGCACCCATGCCAAATTCAGATTAGAATTCAGTTAACTTATTAATATCAATTTTGTAAGATCAGGGGTATCATCTTATTTATGTAAATAAAAGAAAAGTTTTGTCTGTACATTGGGTCAGAACTCACTCATTAAATGATATCTTTATGTTTCATTAATTGGAGGAACAGAAACCAGAGCCAATTAACAAGTATGTGGAAGACAGAAACGACCGTAATGCACCTACAAAACACAAACAAGTTTCTAAACATAATATAATTCGTGAGTATTGAATGGAAGAAGAGTGTAGAATGATTTTCCTCAACTTTTGAATATACAACTGTCATTTAAAAGAGGGAATCTATGTCTTATAGAGTATATATTTGATCCATGGTGCTATAGTATTAGTAAGTAAACGCAGCGGCCTTTAATTTTCAATGCGAAAAGAAGCACAAACCGTGTTTTCAGGAAGAGCTGCTGGCTTTACTCCAGTTTATTAAATCCTGTCCATAATCCACTTGACACTAAACAAAAGAAATTGCGATATCTATTGATGAAAGCTACACATAGACCAGAAACACAGAAAAAGTGATGCTGAATTTAATGTGTATAGGTTTTGTCATTTCTTTTTCAGTGCCTGACATTTAATTATTCGACCTCTGTGTTCAACTGATTTATATTAGGTTTTTCATTCATTACGATGTGTATTTGTTAACAAATGTTTGGTATTTTATTATGAGATATGATGCATCATTTGATTTTTGCTGTCTTATTTATTTATTAGATGTAATGATTCATTAATCTAATCCAACACACGCGAGCTTCCATAGTGAAGTCACATATGGATGTTTCATCAAAACAAGGATGCCAACTAATCATAAACAATTGTACAGTGTCACTGTAACCAATCATATTCAGGGCTACCACTGTGATTTTGCCTGCTGGCTGACTGACAAAAAGCAGACAATTTGCTTGCATGCAAAGCTCTTTGAAATCCTTGCAGTGTATGTCATTTGCAAAAACTGACGCAATCTCTCATTTGCACTCGCTAATTTTGGCATTACTACAATGCCATATTGCCTCCTCCTCTCAGCAGCTAAAATATGGCATAGGTGCGATTAAAACCTTTCTTGTACACATATTATGGGTGGGGAGGAGAGTGTATTTGCAATAAATGGGGATTGTTATATACGTTTAAAAACTTTTAAAAAATGGATCGTCCTTTTAACTTCCTCACTGAAGTCGTAACCATCATAGTCATTGTAACACGCTTTTCTGTGTGGTAGTACCACTGACCGCTAGGGGGCACTCTCCACACCAATAACCATCCAGCATGTTGACTTCAGTTGTTGTTGTTGGTCTGTCAGCTGTTCCCAGCAAAAGGTCACCAGAGCAGACCGCCCGCACATACACACTTTGCACAGGTTTTATGCCGTATGGTCTTCCTGATGCAACCCCCCCCCCCCTCCCCCCATTTTACCTAGGCTTGGGACCGGCACTCCATCAGTGGCTGGAGTTTTGGAACTGGCTGGGAATTGAACCCAAGCCTTCGATAACCATTCAGCATGTTGACTTTCATCAGTTCATCAACCATTTTTAGGCACTGAAATGCATTTTGTGCTTGCTTAAGTAGTATTCTTGTAGATATTAATAACTATATGTCATTAGTTATAGTTGAAGTAAAAAAAAATTTAATAAAATTAAATAAAACAATTAGAATTTTTTTATTGAATTTTATTACATTTTGTTTATTAATAAATTAATTTTAAGCAGTCAGGTCACCTGTCACAATGAGTGCTCACAAAATAATTTATAAGAACACAAGAATAAAAAACATTTACTTCTTGGTAGGACACTGGTTATTTAATATACAGGGCATCTCGAAATAATTTTAATATAGTGAACGTAATTTTTTTTCTCAATTTAAACTCATATTCTTTATTTGTTAACATACAGTAAGGTAAAATATTACAAGCCATTTTTTATTTAATTTCAATGATTATTGAAAATCCAGTATCTCAAAATATTAGAATATTAAATTTTGAGTTTGAGTAAATTACTGTTCATACAGTATAAATATTGTGCATCTCCCTGTAAAGTTCAATATACACATGGGGAAAAACTGCTGACTTGACAGTTGTCCAGAAGATGATCTACAACACTCTCCACAAGGAGGGTAAGCCACAGAAGGTAATCGCTGAAAGGGCTGGCTATCTAAGCATAGAAAGTTGACTTGAAGGGAAAGGTATAATAGGAAAAGGTGCACAAGCAACAGGGATGACTACAGGTTTAAGAAGACTGTAAAGCAATTTTCAATTCAAGATACTGGAAGAGCTTCACAATAAGTGGAGTAAGGCTGGAGTCCATCATTACATTTTCCTACTCTCCGTAATCTTGCTCTATTACTGGTTCTTCTAAACAACTCTCTCCTTCCCTTCCTCCCTAATGCCTCTTTCTCCTTCTCTCACCTTCTCTGTTGCTCATCTAAATAAGCCTTTTCAGGCAAGGGTGGATCCTTTACTCTAGAAAACATACTTTGTCAAATCTTACAAAATTTCCCTCAGAAAGAAGAAGCTATTTGAATGAGTAGTGAAACGTTTCGATCTAACAAGAAAGAGGCCCAGTTGACATGACTCAACTTCCAGACATGACTCGTAATGCTCCACCCATTTCTCTATAGAAATCAATGGAGCTCATAGTCATGTGATCCAGATTTTTTTCACATAGAACATTTTGAAGGGCAATCATGTCTTCATGTAATATGTAATACAGATAATACTACCAAGTTAAATAATGAGTTGCTTGCTACGTTTAACCCCACAGATTTTATTGAACAGATGGTGAGAGACCAAATAACAGATAAACGATAAACAGATAAATGAAATATTAGAGTACAATACTTTATGTTTTTGGCTGGGCAACATACAGTAGTATTACAACTTCTGGTTTCTGGAGGTAATACCTACATTTTTACATTTATGGCATTTGACAGATGCCTTTATCCAGACCAACTTACATTTCTATCTCATTATACATCTGAACAGTTGAGGATTAAGAGCCTTGCTCAAGAGACTGTGGCGAAACAGTGGCGAATTACTGGTGCTGGGATTTAAACTAGTGATGTGAAGTTTGGATTATTTTAGTGACTCGGTTCTTTGAATCTCATTCATCAAAATTAACAGATCTTTTTTTGTCATTTAGTTAATTTCATGCTTTTGAACAGAAATAAAATAAAATGTAAAATTTTCAATAAACAGACCCCCAACACGTCTACATACACAAATTTTGGCTATAGTATGGAAGCAAATTAGCATCATAGTTATTTGAATTATATCAGCCTTTGAAAATACGTTTTGAAATTTAATCACTGTTGAATTGTTAATTTTGAAATTTAAATACTACTGAATTTATTAAACTGAAATATTTGACTTTAAAAAGCAACATCTTTAAATTTAAGCGCTCTGAATGTCACATGAAATTTTCAACAATCCATTTCAAGCTGTGAAATTCAGATAGAAAATTTCAAGCTTGGAGATTCAAGTATAAATTCAATACAGGAAAAGCAGTCGAGCCAGAACGGAATATGTTCGTCAGTCACGTGACCCAGGGAAGTGGGCGTCTTTGATACCGGTGTTCCGGGAAATTCGGTGTCCCTATGTTTCCCCAATGCAATCATGACGTCACTCACCACCTGGCGCCGAGAGGGTGAACGAGGATTTTGACGTTTTTTCTCTCGTTTTAAAGTGTTTTTACGAACTTTTTGAATTAAACAAACAACATTATGCAAAATAATCGAGTGTCTTTTCACTTTTTTGTATATTTGAAGATAATTCAGACGTTTTAAACCACTGCAAAAGGCTGGTTTGCTGGTGAAGTTCTGACATCAGGACTAATTTTAATTCCCTACATTAGCTGTGTGATGATGGATGTGATACTGATTTACTCTAAATATATTTAAGGTTATACTGTGTAACTGATTATAGCCTGTAACTCAGGGGTAGAGAGTCTACTAGTGATAGTTAGTAACTGCTAACCACATCCCTCTGTTTTACCCTCTCACACACACCCAGTTCTATTAAACCATCTGGTTACACATCACACACACACACACAGTGCAGTGATTATATACACCAGACTCAGAGTTATTCATCTGTAACTACGCATCTGAATTACTCTCAGCCATCACACCTCCATCTACACACACATATGATGAGGAAACACGAGATCCTGAAATCCATCATATACTGTATGATTATCCATGATAAAACACACATACATAATTGTCACAGCACATGTTATAACATTATTTTTACATTAAATATCTGAATGATTCTTTTCCTTTCATTTCACAAAGTATGAAAGCTTGAAATGTATTATATGTTAACTGGGAGAATTGATTTCCCAGAGTCTTGTTTAAATTACAGTGTTAAAAAAAAACATCTCACTGTATTACCTAACCACACACACACATCTCTGAGTGAGTTTCAGACATCCCTGATACTTCCACAGCCAGTAAGGAGGGAAAACAGATTTTCCTGATGGGCAAGAAAATCCGTTCCCCATACTACCATTTAAAAGACAGTGTTTTTAAATACATTATGTAGTAAAGATAAAATAGTGATTATTTTATCTTTGCTACAGGCACACATGTCTCTGAGTCAGTTTCAGACATCCATGATACTTCCACTGCCAGTAGTGACTTTCCAGATGCCCAGGAAAATATGTTTCCTATACTTCAATTTAAAAGACAGTGTTTTTTAAAACATTATGATTACTGTATTATCTCTGCTAGAGGCACTCACGTCTCTGAGTGAATTTCAGACATCCATTCATGACTTTGATCCTGTTCATACTTAAAATGGACTTCCTGTAAAATAAGTAGCACAAATACATGCTCTGGTGACTAAGCAAAGTGATTGTGCTTTTGGCCTTTAAAATAGTTATTTTGCAATTTTGTTTTAAATTGGACACCATCTAGATGAGAATACAGCCTCTCTTCCATCTACTGCTGTTAATTTTTATGAGTACCAACCCCAGAACTGCTCACTGGACATGTCTTTAATATGTTTAAGTAATATCAACTCACATTTACATAAAGTATATCATATTACAAAAGAGAAAATCTACATAAATCAAATAAAATCTTTGATGAACTGACGATTGATAGCCTGACATGCGCATCAAGTGAACAATCATCATCCTCATCTCCACTGTGAGGCCAGGTGATGTGCTGGAGAACAACCATAACTGAAAGCAAAAACAAAGATCAGGGACTAAATCAAAGTCCAACATCATTATTTCTTGCTTTATAATAATATATACAGTGATGGACAAAAGTGAAAGTCACTGCTTTCATAACCTCAAACGTTTAAATAATGACTATACAGAAAAACTTACTTTATGCTACTAAATTGCCATATAACCATCAGTATTTAGTTTGGAGTCATTTTGTTCTAAACCTGAAGGTTTTGTACAGAGGTGGACACTCTGGCTTCAGAAAGTCTAAGTCCTGCCACTTATCTGCTCCATCAATTAACTAAAGCCGCTGATTTTAATTAACACAACTGTTCATCCAGACCTGAACTAACTGGTGACGTCACTGTTAGTGAGAACTAATACATGGCACGTGCTGTCTTAATACCTTTGGCCACCACTGTGTATCTCTCTCTCTCTCTCTCTCTCTCTCTCGTGCGCGCGTGTGTGTGTGTAACAAACACCAGTCTGTGTCTCGTGCTCACTAGCCCCACTTTAACTAAACTTTGACTAAATTCCTTTATCACACTAAATGACTAGAATATCTGAGAATATATAATGAGTGTAACACACTGCAGGTGCACTTACTGAGCCGCTGCCCTCCGCCATCACGGTGAAGCTCTTTGTTTCTCCTGCAGGTCTGTTCTGTCTTCTAGCGAGACTCACTGGGAGCCGGTATCGAAGACGCCCACATCCCTGGGTCACGTGACTGACGAACGGCTTCCGTTCTGGCTCGTTTGCTTTTCCTGTATTGAATTTGTACTTGAATTTCACAGCTTGAAATGGACTGTTGAAAATTTCATGTGACATTCAGAGCTCTTAAATTCAAAGTTGCTTTTTAAAGTAAAATATTTCAGTTTAATAAATAATAATAATAATAATAATAATTCAACAGTGATTAAATTTCAAAACGTATTTTTTCAAAGGCTGATATAATTCAAATAATTATGATGCTAATTTGCTTCCATACTATAGTTCCAGTAATTAAAATATTACAATGCAGCTACAGTATATATACATATATCACACTGACAGTATTTACTGTATCTTTCATTGTTTTACATTTAATATAGTTTATTTTATTAGTTATTATATATATAAATGTTTTTATAAAATTATTGTTTTTATAATTATAATGTTATAAAAAACGAAAATGAACTGTGTGAGGTTTCTGGCCAGATGGGATAATAGCACAACAGATTAGAATTACACATATACCAGGTGTTTACATGGCAAATGTATTTAGTTATAGACAGTATGAATAATAAACAATCAGATTGAAATATTGCTATAATATTGCAGTATATTAATTTTAATATATGAAAAATACTTATCAAACTTGAGGTGAGTTTAATAATAGATTAGAAGGTTAGAATAAACTAAATATACTGTGCCTGGTTCCCAGATGGAGGGGAAAGTGTTGCGTCAGATGAAAAGAAACAGAGGCCGGAGTGAAACAGGTTACATTCTGTTTGTATGGTTAAATTTTTTTTTCCATGTGCCCCTTTTAACCTTGAGCACCTGCCCCACTAAAGGTCTCTGCACAGCCCTGCTGCCCAATCTATCAATATATGAAAAGCATTATAGTAGTTAATTAATGGTTTAATTAAAAATAGATGTGAGGTATGACTGCATGTTAAACAGCAATCAGCCATAACATTATAACGAAAAACATTATGCCCAGTATTGTGTGCGGGCTTGGGCTCTTTGCCTGCTGGGTTCCAAGCGTGGGAGGCTGTGGTACATAGCCTGCTTAGGTGCCTTTCTGCTATAGCCAGCATTGAGTTTGTGCCCATGATCCTGTCACCATTTAACTGGTATATCATTGATAATCAGTGATAATGTGTTAATGTTATGTAGTGTTAATATTATGGTTGATTGGTGTATGTAACTGATAAACAGTGAAATTAGATTTTATTTATTATAGCCCATACTGCACTTATGACACTAAATTCATGAATACTCATTAAAACATATTATATGACATCGTAATACATTTATTTACTGCACACTCATTTACAACTTATTAAAATAATTATTTAAGTGATTAATTGTAATTTTTTAAACATTTTTGTAATTAAATGTTGGATGAATAAGTGATTTTCTTTGCTGCATCTTAAAAATCATGTAATTAATTTAACACATATTAACTTGTATTATACTTCAACTGACTGGTTGCTGTGAAAGCTGGCACTTTCCAGTCAAAGTTGTCATTTCCTTGTCATGGTTAGTAATCAAAATGTACATTAAAAGCTTGTTTTTAAAATATGTATTTTTATAACACTGAATATTAAAACAATATGAAGAAAATGAAGACCAGTACAAAATCAGATATACATAATATTTATTAATGAAAATTTACCATAGGGATAAAGTTTAATTATTGTTACATGCTATGTTTTCTCTGTTATGATGAAAAGTAGAAAACAAAACAAACAATAAATAATATTTATGATATCATGTCAGCATGTTAACATTGCTAGATTATTGTCTGATAGCTGAATATACAACATGTGGTTCCACCACTTCACTGTGTCTCCCCGTCCTTCTGATTTTCTTTTTAGTGAAATGTAGAGCAGCATAATTAACTGAATCAGGCTTCTGCTCCTGCAATGACAGGGTAAGTCAGACCAACTACTATATTTCTGAATTGTTTTATTACTTTGGAGTCAATAGTTAGTCAAATAGTCAATATTTAACCCCCTCCAATAAAACTAGTACCCTTACTAAAGATAAGCAGAAAAAGGATTTTGTTGTGACTTTGTAAAGCCATATTTTACACCCTGTAATAATTCTACTTTTTAGAACTTTTAGGAGGGTGCTAGTAATTCTATGGGGCATTGTATTTTTTAATATAATTGTATTGTTACCATTTTCATATTTACCTCCTTATCATGTCTGTTGGTGTTGTCATCTAAAGAAAATAACATGAAAAATAAAAGATCAATAACATTAAAATGTAAAAAGGGAGGAGAAGAAGAAGAAAAAGAAGCTCATTATTTTAACATTAAATATTGGATTATTATGTTGAATGTTGCCAGTAATACTTTACCTCTGTGTGTTTTTCTGTACTTTATGATGAAGACACTGAATAGAATCATAATCACTGCACCTAACCCCACAGTCAGCATGAAGAACACAGCAGGAGAGATGCAACCTTGGAGAAGGCGATTCATTTGCAACCAAATCATATTTTAAATTGAAACACAAAGAAAAACATGTACAAAGATGTAAACATTTTTATGACAAGGCTACATAAGCTTTTTTGAAAGAACAAATAAATGACAAACCTTTTTCTTTCTCTTGGTTTGTTTTAGTGCCATCTGAAAAATTTAAGATTATTTTAACTTCAACCATCTCAGTGAACCTTTTACGGAAACAATCCACCCTATAAATTTACCTTTCACTTGTAAAGTGGTTGCGTTACTAAAGATCATTTCGTCACCAAAGCTGCAGTAGTAAAGTCCTGTATCAGAGACGTTTACTGCAGTGATGGTGAGAGACGTGTTCTTGCTATGAACAGACATCACTATTCTCTCACTCTCAGTAAAGAAGTAACACACTGGTGATGATCCTGATGCTCTAAACTTTTTGCACCCGAGAAGAAGTGGAACTGAATCACTTGTGTGTTTAAACCAGAAGATGGATCCTGTAATACTCAAGTCATGTTGGCACCAAATAGTGACTTTATCTCCAGCTTCTGCCTCCACAGTTAAAGACCACAGAGTCTCTGAAAGGAAAGCTGCAACACAGAAACTCACTTCTCATATGATGCAAAAAGCACATATTTGGTATAAGAATATCACAGCAATCAATTACATTCAGGTTAGATTTCAATTATTTCACCAGTTTGTAAATACATCTGTTCACCTTAACTGTTTTATACAAGTTTTGTACCTGGTATTTTCCGGCAAAAATAATTGATTATAAGCTCATCAACACTTACCAACTGTAAAAATAAGCAATGGCAAAGTCATAAACTGAACCATTGCTGCTGTGCATCAGGTGAGAGAGGAGGAAACAGTCTGTCGGGCAAAAGAAATGATGATTTATATGACTGTAGGGGGTGTGGTAAACAAAGCACAGGCATTTTATATCATTAAACTCATATCAGATCTAGTTCAAATAACTATATTGCAACTACATAGCCAAATGTAACAATGACTACAGCTGCCTTTGAAAAAGCATAGGTTCTATTCCATGAAGCCTATATGGCACATGATGGTGCATTTCAGAAGCTTCTCCAATGTTTCATGAGCTTGTAAAGTTTGTTTTGTGTCCAGGTGGATTAATAATAATTAATATAATAATAGAAAAACTTACTTAAAAATGTATTATTAATATTTTCAAAGGGTTACACTGACATCTATAGTTGTTATCTATGCCCTTTTTTTCTTTTTTAAGCCTTAAATTGAATTATGGCAGCGGTGTGTAGTATTATGTTTCCTCTAAAGATTTGTAGATTTGTTCCACCGTAGTAGTCGAGCCATCGTTGATGCGACCCTGTGAATGTCAGAAGAGATGCATATATTTTTTATGCTAAAATGTGCGTATACATTTATGGGCCCCACTGTAGATCATCGAGATCAGTGCTACAATCTAGATATTGTAACGGGTACTGCTTGCCAGATGAAGGAGTGGCATAGATAGCAGAGGTGAAGGTGATCAAAAGGGTTTATTGAGAACAAGACAGGGAACCAAAAGAACAGAACATGAACTTACACCAGGCTAAACTAAACATGACAGACTAACCAGACTAGACATTACCAACCGACAGAGACAAACAGGCTAGGAGACAGACAAGGGTCAGGAGAACGCGGAGCAAGGAAGGACATGGAGCAAGGAAGGACATAGAGAACAGGGAGAACACAGGGCCAGGGAGAACAGTGAGCCAGGGAGAACACAGAGTCAAACCACATACCAAAACAAACAGTAACCCAAACCGAACAGATGCAAGACAAGACTAAACTGAACTCAGGAACATTTATAACAAAAACACTAATTAGCAACCTCAGTTCAGGTGAGCGCCACATCACCTGACTGAGGTGCATTCTGGGGAATTGAGGCCACCAAAACTACAAAAGAACACAAAACACAAAATGGAGTCTGTGGGCGCTTTGGCGCCCTCTAGGGGTGATCCCTGACAGATATGCAGTTGGAGCTTCATGGTTTTTAAAAACTATAAGGACAAAAGTGTGGCAATAAAACTAGTAGCTTACACCAGTCATTTGGCTCCCACAGGCAAATTAAGTGTCACAGAAATTAATCCATATTAATCCTTTTTTATGCAAATGCTTTTTCTGATACATTTGTTATCTTACTTCTGTATTTTTGCTGTTATAGTCCTGGCCTTTCTAAAACATACACTGAACATCAACCATTTTTGGATAAAATCCTGTGGAATGAATCCAAACAATAAGTAAACCAAAAATTATTCTGTCTTTTTTGTTTTATTGAAAACTGGAAAAGCAAATCTGAATCACTACTGTAGATTATAATTCAGACATAACATAGAACCCACATGCTAATATTGTATTATTCCCCTTGTGCCACCAGGCCTGTACTCCACAAGACATCTGAATGTGTGCTGTGGTGTCTGGCACCAAGACTTTGGCAGCAAATCCTTTATATCCTGTAAGTTGCAAGGTGGGGCCTCTACGGATCTGATGCTCATTCTGATTTATATCTAAAGAATTTGGAGGTCAAGTCAACCCATTGAACTCATTTAAATTTTATTCCTCACACACACACAAACACACACAAAACCATACACAGCACAATGTGGAGTTAAATGCTTAATAAACTGGACCTTGCTTTGTGCGCTGGTGCATGTTGGAATTGGTGTCGGGGTGTTTTTCATGAGTTGGGCTCGGACTCTTAGGTCCAGTGAAAGGAACTCTTAATGCTTCAGCGTACCAAGACATTTTGGTTCAATTTCATGTTTCCAACTTTGTGGGAACAGTTTGGGGACGGCCCCTTCATGTTCCATCAAGACTGCGTACCAGTGCACCAGTTGTGACTGAAATCCCAAACATATGTAATGAATGAATATTTATACATACAAGGTAAAACTGTAGCTAATACCATGAATGTAGAGGGGAGTGGGTGTGTGGGTTTTGCATGAACCATCCACAGGGTTAGTCCAAGGTGTTGTTCAGGGCCAATCTTCCTTAAGTGTGGATAATGTGCTTAGCATCTCACCGCCCTCTGTAGAGCCATCTTTCCTGGTTAATGGGGTTCCCAGTCTTTATAACATTAAACAATCATTAGACAAGTGATTTCACCATCCCCAAAAGAAGGAAGATGGGTATTGCCTTCAGAAAGATTAAAACCTCCTTGTCTCCCGCCATTGAGAATGTGTATGTGGGGGAAGTCAACAGCTATATGTCACAAATTCACAATACCTGCAGCCCTTGGGCTGTATAATGAGGCGAGTCCATGCAGCTACTCTGGGGTATTGTTGTCTATGATGAGGAGTGAACTGTCACCATTTGTTCTTTGGACTACTGGACCACCTTACATATAGTATACATATCTTATCTTATCTAATAGCGTATCTTATCTTATTTCATGAAGTTCTGTTTTATTACATTTAAGATGCCAATTAAGAAGCCTTGAGTCTGTTTCTGCTGTATATGCTGCAATATTATAAAGTGTGCCTGATATGGAAAAGATTTTATACATGTGCGAGAGGGTACATATACATGTGCCTCCAGTGGTAAATTGTTTGTTGGAAGAAATTGTTTGCTCTTAAAAAATGGTTGTTGTTTGGGTCTTTTCACATTAATGATAGTAAGGATGTCCATTTAATCATTCAAAAAATTGTTTGTTTGGCTCTCAGTAAACCACTGGCCATGATACAAAACAGCAATGGAAAATAAAGTTGTTTTTGTGGTTTAGATACAACAAGCAGGGACAGGGGTGTGCTTGTGATTGGCGCATCATTTTGCGGTTGGAAAGTATTTTCCTGTGCATATGTCATTCTCTGAAATGGACAGATGCTGCATTTGTTTGAGTACAAGCTTGTGGTTTAATGTGGCTGTTGGTATATTTTTTTAGCTATTTCTAGGTAAGTGTTCTTTAAAAAATGGCAACATAAAATTAACATAACAGTCTGAATTTACCATGAATTTAAGAAAAATTATATGCAATTTAATTGTATTAATTTCACCCAATAATCTTGGTAATATAAGTATTTTCTTCTACAATGTAGCTAAGTTTACTATTTCAGTTCTACTTACTTTTAAAATTGAAATCATAGGAAACATGACTTACCTGTGATGCTAATTTAACGTTATGTTCACCTCAAGGTTTTTGAAATTTGAAATTCCCCACCTGCAACCAGTAAAGCCAAAGAAAACACCCCTGAATCATTTATAGATTTATGTCAAATCAACATGACATGACATTTTCTAGCCGGATAATTAAAAAAAAGGATAATTTCAAGCCAATTTTGTAAAAATACTAAAGCGTAAGTGTAGATTTCTTGAATTTCAGATCCTAAAATTCAAGTTTTACTTTTTTTTATTGTTTTTTTTTTAAGTGAATCACTGTTATCATCATCTTACTTTTTTTTTATTATTCACAGTTTGAAAAAACTGAGAATGTCTGGCCTTCCTTGGCTTCTGGGAGAACATGCCACTGGTATTCAGTGTTTATGGAAAAAGATTAAACTGGTCTCTTATAAGTTTGTGTCATGGTTTAATACACCAAAAAAATAATAGTGCAGACATTTTCTTATTTTCACTTTATATATATATATATATTTTTTCAGATAATAAAACAACAATTAATATTATGATGAATTATACATGATACATATCATGTTTAATGGATCAGGATAAAATTTTGTGCATGTTGGTGGTGTCACAAAGGTGCCTGTGTCGGGCAGGCTGGAGGACCTAAAAGCAGACACAACAGATCAGACTGAGTTTAATGTTTTTAATGAGAAGTGAGCTGGAAGCAGAAAAAGGAGAAATTGAGCAAAATATGGAGTAATCAAGCTGCGGATGGGCGGCGGAGCAGGTTGGAAGCGGCTGTGGGCAGAGGTTGTGCAGATCCGGGATACAGAGCAGATACAACACTAAAGCGTGAGAGCGGCTGCGCGAGATCAAAAGATGCAGAGCGCTTGACCTGGCTAGACCTTGTTCCTGATTGAGTGCCCTCTTAACCTGCCTTTTGACATACAGGAGTGCAGCTGCTACAAGGCAGCGAGAAGGCAGGATTAACCGGTGTCGGTTGTTGAGGTGTGGAGAACTGCCGGGACAGAGCGTCAGGTTTGGCATTTCTGGAGCCAGGGCGATATGAGAGCATGAAGTTAAAACTGCACCTTGCCTGATGGGCGTTGAGCAAACTTTACCGCCAACAGCTCTCAATGTCCTATGCTATAATTTCTCTCTGCAGGGGTGAGATTATGGAAGAAGTAAGAACAGGGGTGTAGCTTATCATCCTTGGATGATCATTGAGACAAGATAGCCCCGGATAGCATCCGGACTGGGAGGCATCCACCTCCATTACAAACTGAAGGGAAGAGTCTGGGATGGTTAGGCTGGGCGCAGAAGTGAATCTGTGCTTGAGGTCAGAGAGCGCATCTTCAGCCTGTTTGCTCCAGAGGAAGGGGACTCTTGTGGAGGTTAGCACGGTTAGGGGAGTTGCCACTGAACTATAATTCCTGATAAAGTGCCTGTAGAAATTGGCAAACCCCAGGAATTGTTGGAGGTCTTGCGTTGCGCTGGGAGTGGGCCAGTCTGTGACTACTATACACCCCCAGAGGTCTTGTAGAGTCATGCCATGAGGGGCCAGACCTGCACAACGGTGGCTGCACTCATGGCTATGTTTAATAGTGAAAGTAAAAGCATTTTCATGCATACAATTTGAAGAGATCTTTTGAGACAGGGACTAAACATCTAGCGGTGAGACTAATTTTTAAAATCAATTTGCTAGGGAGCATAAGGAATGTGAAAGATTGGAAATAGGTGATGTGATCTGATGAGACCAGCTTTACCATGTCCCAAAGTGATAGGCACATCAGGATAAGAAGAGAAGTGATGCACTCATCATGCCTAGTGTCTACTATCATTCTTAGTAACTCTCCCATCATCAACCCTGGATAGAAATAAATGCTATGACATTACATAAGCTTATTAAAACTACTATATGCCCCTGCAATCAACACAAAAATGGCTGGCTTTTAAGCCAAGAATTTTAGACTTCTTTGAGAGACAGAGAGCGTAGGTAGAGATTACTTATACATTATTATTATGTAATTAGTAGTGGAACCCCACTTTTGCACTATTTTTGCACCATTTTTTTTTTGTTGTTGTTTGGAGGTGGGGCTACGGTAGGCTACAGCATCACCCAGGAACTGAACTATCGCTCTCGAGCAATTTACCACTGCACCACTCTGAAGCATGTTCACCTCTGACTCCTGAGCACTATGGAAAACAGTTGCATTTGGTAGAAAATGTAGAAATTGCACTGTTTAAGAGTTTGACAATTTGTTTGTGACCAACTAAGGACCTCTTGCTCCCATGGCCCTACCTTACGTATTTTTGAAGTGGTTTTAATTTGTTTTGCTTAGCCGTCAGTAAACCACTACCTCATATCTTGTAAACCACTAGCTGTGATCTAGTAAACCACTGGCTATGATCTAAGACTGGGTATGGAAAGTAAAGTTTGTTTGTATAATTGCAGTGCATCAGGTGGGGACGGGGGGTGTTTTTAGTGGCGCAATAAAAATTGCTATGCATCAATTTTGCGGTTGGAAAATAGTGAAGCTGCTGTGCATGCATTTCTCTGAAATGTGCACATGCTTTTGTTCTGAGTAAGGACTTATGGTTGCCTGTGAAGCTTCCTCTGATCAGTGTAGGAGCCTGAAATGCAGAAATTTAACATTAAAACATTTTTTTTTAATGTAAAAAAAAACTTGCACACAGCTAACACCAACATAGTGACAGAAACATGAGACATCATTCAGTCAGTATAAAAGTAAAATTCACTGTTTTAATGATGTTCCCAAATGATTTAAATAATGGAAAGATAATAAGAATAATATATTATTCTTATTATCTTTCCATTATTTAAATCATATACAGTACAGTGTATGTCACAAAAGTAAGTACACCCCTCACATCTCTGCAAATATTTAGTTCTATCTTTTCACAGGACAACACTGCATAAATGACTCTTTGACACAATGAAAAGTCGTCAGTGTCAAGTTTGTATATCAGTGAAAATTTATTGTCCCCTCAAAATAACTCAAAATACAGCCAATAATAGCTGAACCCCTGGCAACAAAAGTGAGGACACCCCTAAGTCAAAATGTGAAATGTCAATATTTTGTGTGGCCTCCATCATTTTCCAGCACGGCTTGAATTCTCTTGGCCATGGAGTTCACCAGAGCTTCACAGGTTGCCACTGGAATCCTCTTCCACTCCTCCATCACAACATCACGGAGGTGGTGGACATTTGACACCTTGTGCTCCTCCACCTTCCTTTTCAGGACGCCCCAGAGGTGTTCTATGGGGTTTAGGTCTGGAGACATGCTCGGCCAGTCCATCACCTTTACCCTCAGCCTCTTTAGCAAGCCAGTGGTCATCTTGGAGGTGTGTTTGGGGTCGTTATCATGCTGGAACGCTGCTCTGCGGCCCAGTTTCCGGAGGGAGGGGGGATCATGCTCTGCTTCAGTATGTCACAGTACATGTTAGAATTCATGTTTCTCTCAATGAACTGTAGCTCCTGTAATGGAAATATCACATTTTAATTATGTATTAATGTGTAATTGTGCTGTAGACTATAGAAGCTTTAAACTTGTTTGCCGAAGCTTAGAAACACAAGGCCGAGAAAAGAACAGAAACAACCTGATTGTAATTGTCCCTGAATAAATGATAAGGTCTGGACATCTGGTCTGGGTCAGATAAAGAGTTGTGTTCTGTTCTGAGAAGAACCTGTCCTCTTAAAGCGCTGGATGGTCTTGGCCACTGGATTGCAGCACAGTTCCAGAGTGTTGGCTACTGTATCTTCTTATAGCCTCGGCCATCTTCATGTAAAGCAACAATTTGTTTTTTCAGGTCTTCTGAGAGATGTTTGCCATGAGGTGCCATGTTGAACTTTCAGTGGCCAGGTTGAGAGAGTGGAAGAGCTTTTATACCAAATTTAACTCACTTGCTATCTGGTGACACCTGAGACAGTGTAACACTAATGAGTCACATGACAAAGGGGAAGGAAAATGAACAAATTGTACAAATTGTGCTCAATTTGTACATTTTCACTTAGGGGTGTACTCACTTTTGTTGCCAGGGGTTCAGCTATTATTGGCTGTATTTTTAGTTATTTTGAGGGGACAATAAATTTGCACTGCTATACAAACTTTACACTGACGACTTTTCATTGTGTCAAAGAGTCATTTATGCAGTGTTGTCCTATGAAAAGATAGAACTAAATATTTGCAGAGATGTGAGGGGTGTACTTACTTTTGTGACATACTCTATATATATGCTGTATGTTTTATATTAACTTAATACATACATTAACTCACACAACAGTCAATTTAGACAAACTGCAACAAAAACGACTTTTATTATATAACAGTTTACCTAAATGGAGGTAAAAGTATTACTCTAATATATCAATGTTATATTGATCCCACTATGCACTGGGTCTTCTTAAGTGTTGATGTGATGCTAGGCATCACAACTGGACACCGCTATCCCCTCACTATGTAGATTACAACAACCAAAAAATATATATATCTTAGTCTGCAGAGAACTTTAAACAAATTCATCTACTTTTATCATGCTGCTGTATCTCTAAAAAAACTATGAACTATGATTGGTGAGTTAGCATTAACTATATTTACATAACAGCTATTGCAGGCAAATAAACCCTTGTTTGCAACACTGTTCTTTTTCCTTATACTGTACTGTTCAAAACACAATGTATATGACTGGAAATTGGTTTCTGTAAATAATGTAAATAAAATTGTCTTAGTGCATAAATGAACATTGTTTAAAAAAATTTAACTATTGTTTCTCTACAAACTAAACCCAAAATAAATAATTATTCTTTGGAAGTAATTACATGCAATGTGCAATGATAATTAACTATGTTACTTCATTGTTTGTTTGGTTGTATGTATGTATCTATCACTGTCAAGTGGGCATTCCTTTTCGGTTTTGTTTAGTTTCTTTGAGTCATTGTTTCAAGAAGGCTCTATTATTGGTTTTCTTTATGTTCCTTATGTTGAGTGGATTCATGGAGCTGTCTTGTTACTGTTTAGTTAGGCTGTGTCTCCTCATGTGTAAGTACTGTTCTGTGTGTCTCCAGTGTTGGTCTTCCTCTTGTTTAGTTCTTTGTATGTATTGTCCCTTGTCTGTGTAGATATGTGTAGCCACATGAGGGCTTAGCTTCTAGTAGGTTTAGCCGCTAGTAGGCCTTGACTGCTAGTAGGGTTAGCCCTTAGTAGGGTTAGCCTCCAGTAGGCTAGCCTCTAGTGGGATTGACTGCTAGTGGTTTTGGTCTCTAGTAGGTTTAGCCGCTAGATTGGATTAGCCCCATGCGTGCCTTGCCTTTTGTGTTCAGGTCCCCTAGTAGGTCAGTACTAACCCGGTTAGCCTCTAACCCTATTAGATACTAACCTGGTTAGCAACCAGTATATCAATAATCAGTGTAGCTACTAATCCAGTTAACCACTAACCCATGCAGTCTCTAGCCCCGATGTGTCCTTAGTTAGTTCCAGTTCCATGTCTCCCTTGTGTCTGTTTAAAGAGTCTTAGTATAGCTCTTAGCCATGAGTCAAAGTTTGAGTTTGTTTTGGTTCCTTTGTTTGTGTATATGTGTTGGGTTCTTTCTGTAAATAAAAGACTTTGTTTCATGACCCGTTTATGCCTGCCTAATATGCCCACGGCAAGTACATCCGACAGATCTATTTGTAGTACCACCTTAGGATCATGACAGTATGTAAATAAAAGCATAAAAATAATTGAGTGTGTACAGCTCACCAAAAGCTGTATTCCTGATTCCTTAAAATCATAAATACCATGAGTGAATTTTTCCCATTTTCCTTTTTTTGACTCACTATGTGGAAAAAATAATTCTTTAGTATGAGACATAAGGTCTTTCTTGGTTGCGCCCTTGGATATATCAAGAATTTTGGTTCCCCCACCACAGCATTTTTATGACTTGCTTTCCCTCATGAATCCACCCCAACTCAATTTTCTTGAAGACTATGTAGCATTCCTTTTATAGCTTTCTTTTTTTCGTGGGCCTACTTTCCTCTGTAGTTTCCTCATCAAGGCTTGCTGTTGATGTCATTTTTTTTCTTTGTTTTTCAAGAAGAGACATCTTTGAGCAGTTTCTTTTCATTTTTGTTTGTCCAGACAGTACCGCCTTGTAGCAATCCTGTCTCCATACAGTGATATGTAGCATGTAAGGCAGGTGTCATCTAGTTCTCTGACAACTGATGTATCAATCTGTAAATTAAAAACTTTTTTTTTAAAAAACTAACTTTAAAGTTAGTTTTAAAGGAACATGTCAGTTTGTTTTTAAATATACTTTGCAATGTTTATAAGTGCTCGCCCTATCATCCAGAGATCGCAAGTTCGATTCCCGGGTGATGCTGTAACCTCTCACAGCCAGAGGTCTAGAGAGAGCTGATTGGCCGAGCTCTCTCAGATTCAATTCAATTCAATTTTATTTGTATAGCATTTTTAACAATTGACATTGTTGCAAAGCAGCTTTACAGAATCAAAAGAATTATATAAGTTTGTATGAGAAGTGAACATGTATAAATCAAAATCCTCAGAGGGGAGGGATGAGAGGTACTTAGTGCTCCTCCCACATTAATCACGGCTCTACAGCCAGTCAGGGGCGTCTGTGAGCTCACGCAAGTGGAAGTAACGGATAGCGCCGTCCTCCGAGTGTGTTACTCCGCCCCCAACGGTGCGTGAGCGAGCAGTTTGAAAAAATGCGGCCGCTGTCGTCACATGGTTCGGAGGAAACACATGATAGTCTTCGGTCCTCCTGGCTGAGTGGTAGTAGTAGAAGAAATTTTTATCTGATTTTATGTGACATAGCCTACTTTTAAGAAATAAAAGATACCTCAGCTTGCAATAATGGGAGGCTTGCGTGAGAAGCCGAGCATATAGGCCTCTTGGAATGTGCCTGCGTAAGAAATCCGATCTATACATTGAGGCACCCAGAACTGGGAACCTTAATGAAACCCAGATGTTTTATGTAAAGTCAGCGCGGGAAAACTGGCCGCCTTTGTTTAGGACCAGTATTTAAGCAAGAAGCCGTCGGGAGTCGTGGTGCGTTCTGCAGACCTCCCGACTTTGTTGATCAACCAATAAAGTTGTAACCTTCTGAAATCAAAGCCTGAGTCGTCAATTAATTTCCACGACATCCTGGCGCTGCGAGCAGGGTTGGCAAAGGGGCAAAGGCGTGGCTGATCACCGTGGGCATCCTTGGCAGGCAGCACAAACAGGTGGCCACCTAAAAAGGTAAGCAACTTTTGC
>JAAGKR010010115.1:0-22500 GCA_011419295.1 Clarias macrocephalus
CCAGGTTGCAAAAGCTTTTTGCTTCAGCTTTTCTCAAAACTGCAAAAATGGAGTTTTCATTTTCCTGTCCAACCGTTTTGTATGCGTATTGTATTGTACATCCATCGGTGCGGCCCCAGGCGCGAGTATTTGTGACTTTGCATGTAGTTTTAAATAGTACACTAGCCATTATGTTATTCCTGTCAGTTACGCTGGCATATGTGAAGAAAAACTTTCACTGTGCTGTAATGTGTATGTGACAATTAAAGGCTTAACTTAACCAATTTCAGAGACATATTGAGTGAAGCGTATTATTTCATATTATAGAATAGAATCATATTAGTTTACAATCAGACATTTGAGTCTTAAACAGACTTAAGTAGCAGTGATGCACATTCCAAAAAGTCTACTAACTTAATTCAATATTTTTTACTAATTTAATAATGTCCTAGCACAGTCGCCGTCCCGGCCAGGTTCGCGTCCCGTCTCTGTGTGCATTTGCCTGAGTTCTCCCCGTGCGGGAACTCCAGTTCCACATCACTGGCATGAACAGCTAAATGACAGACATATGTGTGCATCACATGTCTGAAGTTTTTAGTTCAAAAAGTCAGCTCAAGTAGTATTGGTTGTGGGCTCAATTAATAACATTTCTCTAGGGTTGACTTGGCCCAACATTGACTCCCACTGTAGCCCTTTGATGTAGTTGGTTGTTGTTGGCCCAAGTGATTGTTTTTCTATTAAAAAACTAATAAACGTTTACATTGCGGAGAGTAGCCTAACTGTAAAGTTGTAAAGCCTAATTGTAAAGTTGTAAAGCCTAACTGTAAAGTTGTAAAGCCTAACTGTAAAGTTGTAAAGCTTAATTGTAAAGTTGTAAAGCTTAATTGTAAAGTTGTAAAGCCTAATTGTAAAGTTGTAAAGCCTAATTGTAAAGTTGTAAAGCCTAACTGTAAAGTTGTAAAGCCTAATTGTAAAGTTAGCCTAACAACACCCCACCAATTAAAACACACAAACATTACTTTAAAAACTTTATTTTTCCAAAACTTGTCAAAGTTACAACAGTGATCTGCATAAAGACAGGAGAATACAGATTCAGATTATTTCGCTTAGAGGTCAGAAATAAAAAACCTGGATCCAAGTCCACTAGAAAACATTTGTGCTTCATAGGTGTACGTCCAGTCCTTTGGAATTCAATGTTGAGAGCACAGACCTGACCAAGCACCAGTCCGAAAGCTGCTGTATGGTCACCCAGGAGGACTACTGACCCCTCCTACAGCTTGTTCACGCTCCTCCATTAGATCCAAAAGGCCAGGCGACACCCCACTGACCCAACATTCCACAGCAGAGCTCTGTTAAAAGAAACAAGAAGTCTTGTGACGACAAAGATGATACATTTCACAATATATCTCGTTAAGATTAAAATAAAAGATATTCATAAGGATAAATATACCACCAGGGTGAGTAAAAGTATCTATAAAAACATTCTGCAAATGTCAGGGCAAAGTGGGGAAAAAGATAGATATGGTCATGAATGTTTAGCTTGCTAACACAATGCGGTAACATGAAGACTGACGTTAGCTAAGCTCACCTAAGTAATGTCAGGGTGCCTTAGTATGATAATAAGGGGAAACACGTCGTAACAGGTTTGACCCTTGTGCATGAGTGGCACCACAGACACATACAAGGCAAGGTCTTATGGGAAAAAGGGACATTTTGTTTAGGAAAAATGGGGAAGGAAAGGGTTAGAAGAGGTCCTTCTCACGGAGATCAAAGGGCAGCATTCTGGTCTCACCTTTAAAGTCTCTGGGGCAGGTAAAATTGCCCCACTTGCGTGCCACTCTTTAGTAAATCCACCTCGTGACTCTCTGCCATGTTTCCAGACCCTGGACTAAACTCCACACTTCGCTTTTATAATGTGGAGAAAGACAGAGGTCCATTAATGTTGATAATCGGCAGCCGGCCCGACCCGGCAGCCCCATTCCCTTCGCCTTAGTCACTGAGCCTGTGGAGTGAGCAAGGAGCAGTAACAGATTTAGGCACCTGCCCATCACAGACGCATGCCGTGACAATACTATACATAATGCTAACTGTATAAAATACCTGTAAGGTAGCTGAAACACATTTTATATAAATTAATGAATTAATATTCACACAGACTAAAGAGTTTGATAGTATCAGTCTGGTGGGGGGAGGGGGGGGTCTTATAAATCATGTGATTGCATTTCAGGAAAAGTACATTTCCGGCTCAACTAATCCTGGCACAACCAAGAATACAATATTAACTCATTCAACATTTATCTAATCGAAGTTTGTACAGTGCAGTTTAAGAGACAACCAATGTCAAGACATACGCAATAATAATAATAATAATAATAATAATAATAATAATAATAATAATAATAATTCAATTAACTTTTTTTATGGTGCTTTTAACAATTGTCATTATCGCAAAGAAAATTATGTCAGTTTGTATGAGATGTGAGTGTGTGTGAGTCAGAAGGATCAGATGGTCCCTGATGAACGAGCCGAGGGCGACGGCGCTGAGGGAAAAACTCCCTGAGATGGTAATAGGAAGAAACCTTGAGAGGAACCGGACTCAGCAGGGACCCCATCCTCATCTGGGTGATAACGAGGAGCTCTGCAGTCAGGGAGGGAGAGAGAGAAGAGAAGGGGAGATAAAAGTTAGATATGGTCACAGATGTGTGATTTATGAGGTGAATATATATTAGTTAGTAACCTAGTAACCCAGTGTAAGGATCTAGCCAATGATTTCTTGGATAAGAGAGTCTGCCAAATGCCTACATTTAAATATATAGTACAGATACAATAATAATAATAATAATAATAATAATAATAATAATAATAATAATAACAACAACAACAACAACAACAATGCAGTGTAAATAACCAGCACTTGGCATGAGGTATAGTCACCCAGGAATACATGACACATAGACAAGTAATGTTATTTGTAATGTCACAAAAGTGAGTACACCCCTTAGATCTCTGCAAATATTTAGTTATATCTTTTCATAGGACAACACTGCGTAAGCACAAAAAGACCAAAAAACATTGTCAAATAAGTCCATGTGTTCAGTGAGTGGGTCAATCATAATTATATGAAGCTATGAGAATCATTTTTGTGTCCAAAGAAAACAAAAATAAAGTCGTTCTTTGAAGATGAACAGGAGTTTTACGGGTTTGGAACTAAATGAGGGCAAGTAATTAATGACATAATTTTCATTTTTGAGTAAACTAACCCTTTAAAGCCCTCTTTGTCATTACAGTCAAAATGACCAACACTACACATGTTCCATATGAATGCGAGAGATATCATGCAGTATCCAGCTGAACTAACCCTTTAACTCAACATATGTAACAGCATAGAAATGTAAAGAAACCCTTACTGACTTGTTGTCTCTTCAACGCAGCAATTCTGTTATATTTAATAAAATTTCATAGCAGACCAGTCTCGGTTTCCCAGTGCCTGAGGGGGGCTCAGCCAAAAGACATGAGACACAGTCCGCCTTCCCGGGCACTCGACAGGTGCGTATGTAGTTCATCATGTGCTTCTCAACAGCTGCCTGCAACCTCTTCTTCTGACCACTTCTGTTTCACACTGATTTTTGTACCTAAAAAAAAAAAAAACATTTAATTAAATGTAATTCCTAAAATATAAAGCAAATCAGTCAAAGCCAGAGAGAACAAGAGAGAACCATAAAATATTGTTACATACCAATGCTATATAGTAACACAGTTTTTTCTGGCACCATGTCTCAAAATGGCTCAAGACACTGTGTGTGTGTGTGTGTGTATACAGTGTATATATATATAATTAAGTGTAATGCATCTACAGCAAACAAGTTCAGCAACCACTTCATCTACACTGGTGTAGTGGTTTTCTCTGTCGCCTTGCACCTCCAGGGTCTGGGTTCGATTCCTGTCTTCGTGTGCAGATTAAGCTAATTGACGTTTTCAAGTTGCCCATAGTGTGTGAATGAGTGTGTAAGTGAGTGTATGTCTGCTGCCCTGCAATGTAATGGCACCCTGTCTAGGGTGGACCCCAGGCTCCAGGCCCCCCGCATCCCTGAATGATTCAGAGTTCTCCATATTACAAATCAGACAAGCCATGGTGAATACTAAGTCCTGAACTACACACACACTGACGTCTAAATCATACTTATACAGTATGTCATAAAAGTGAGTACACCCCTCACATCTCTGCAAATATTGAGTTATATCTTTTCATAGAACAACACTGCATAAATGACTCTTTGACACAGGGAATAGAACACATCTGGGGCATCCCAGAGGAAGGTGGAGGAGCACAAGGTGTCAAATGTCCACCACCTCCGTGAAGTTGTGATGGAGGAGTGGAAGAGGATTCCAGTGGCAACCTGTGAAGCTCTGGTGAACTTCATGGCCAAGAGAATTCAAGCCGTGCTGGAAAATGATGGTGGCCACACAAAATATTGACATTTCACATGTTCACTTAGGGGTGTACTCACTTTTGTTGCCAGGAGTTCAGCTATTATTGGCTGTATTTTTAGTTATTTTGAGGGGACAATAAATTTACACTGCTGTACAAACGTTACACTGTGTCAAAGAGTCATTTATGCAGTGATGTCCTATGAAAAGATAGAACTCAATATCTGCAGAGATGTGAGGGGTGTACTTACTTTTGTGACATACTGTATATGTAATCTAATTATAAGCGTTCAGTGCACTGGCAGGTTGTCAGCGAAGCCATTCTGTATATTATGAACCATAAACAGTCATAGAAATGTCTTCAGTATTGTGATGTGATGTATTTTACACAAACTAACTTCTCTCTAATGCATTAAAAAGCAGAACCGGTCAAGAAATTAAATAAAAATAACTAATGAAGGTTCCATGGTTGTCTTAAAATGGTGCTCAACATTTGGCCTAAATCTTAATTTTACACGGTCTCACACATCATATACATGTTGTGCAAATATTTGTAAAATGCATGTATTAAATATGGTAATAGGAGATTTTTGGCGTTTGTCCTACAGGAGTTTTAGATCTGATCCCTACTGCATTATCTTCATGCTCCATCATTTGAGGAAAACCTGATCGTTGTCCATGTAAACGAGCTGAACTCAGATCAGCAGCTGCACTGTTTATGATTTGTTTTAGCGTGCTGTTAGAGAGGGGGTTAAACAGGGGGACGCATCTCTCCTACTGATACTGTAGCTTTACATAACTCAGATGTCAGCATGTGCCGATCTCTTGATGGTCAGTTATCTCGATATATTATATTGCAATGTTGTGAGTCCTGTGATGAAGTCCATCCCATGCTGAAGCCAGAAGTGCGATCCATTTGTTTAGGGAGCTCATGCCTTTGTTTTTATTCATTGTGCCTAATCATTTTAAATATGAATTTGTCTTTAATCCAGGATACACTGGAGACAGGTAGTGTGGTGGAGGGGAACACTAACAGGTTCCACATGGGACACGACACCAGCTTTGGTAATCAGATAACATTTCTGGTATGACTTCTTTAGAAAGCTAGAACTTTAATGCAGAGAACTGCTGAAGAGCCCTGATGGTGATGATGGTGATGATGATGATGGTGATGATGGTGATGATGATGATGATGATACAGTGATTTCAGAGTTATCCTGATAATTATCATCAGCATTCATTTTTTTTAAACGGTAACTACTTTGGCATCCTTTATATTGACAGCGTAAGTGTTTCAGGATGTGTTCACATGTTTAATGCAGTATATTGGAATATTTATGTTGGAATTCATCAGGCTGAGAGTTTTGAAGAATCGTGGATCTTAGAATATAACAGCTTCGGAATTTTTCATCCTGGTCCACGGTCGTGTTGATGTATCTCCACACTTCTAATCTTCCTAACACTGGGTTCTGAAGCGCTCCTTCAAAATCTCTTCCTTCAAACAGTTTAAAAGCTTAGCCTCGCCCTTCAGAGAGCGAGCGAGAGCGAGAGAGAGAGAGAGAGAGCGAGAGAGAGAGAGCGAGAGAGAGAGAGCGAGAGAGACTGTATTTGTTTTTTACGAGTCGCGCTGTTATTCCGGATTATCCCTCTGGCACACACCCACACAAACACCAGATAATCAGTCGGGTCACGCACAGGGTGTATGAGCCGGGAAAGACACAGTGATGATGTCGTCCTCAGCTTGCTGTCTCCATGGTAACATTGTCAATAGTGTCAACACTCCAAAAGTCGTAAGGGATTTTACAGTGCCGGGAACATTAGCAGCGTTTTATAACCCGCTGATCCAGCGCTAGTCATAAAATGATTTCTTCTCTCTCGCATGTCCTGAAACACACTGTCACACAGTAGATCCGTTTTCTTGGTGTGTGTGTGTGTGTGTGTGAGGTTAAGTGCATGTGCATGTGTTAGATGCTCTCATGAGTTAAGAGAAGAGAGTGTAACCTTGCCAGAAGTCGTGTATAGCGAGCGGGGTCGTGAGAGCGTCCTGCAGTAAGACGCTGTGTGTTTTAAACGAAACATTTGGCTGATCAGATGGGACGCATCGGCAGCGCGCCCGCTATCTCCAACATCGTACATCTTATTCGGACCACCTGGCCCGAGCGCTCAGCTCCACTTCTTAAAATAAACTCAGCGTGGCAGATAAACGCTGTTCCTCGGAGAGATTAGGCCTGACAGGAGTGGAGCTGGAGCGATGAGGTGTCCTCTCACAGCACACACAGCTGCTGCATGATAAACCACTCGCACAACATCAGCACGGACCCTCAGCTGAAACCAAAGCTTTCCCTTTACGTTCTGATGGAGGAACAGGAAGATAAAGGTATCATTAAAAGCCTTGAAGAAAGAAAGAAAGAAAGAAAGAAAGAAAGAAAGAAAGAAAGAAAGAAAGGCTAAGTGAGCATGAAGTTAAAAAGTGGTCAAGAAGAAGATAAACCAATGAAAGTGAGGTTTAATATAGAGCCAAAGAAAGAAAGGGTTAAACGAAGAGAAAGAGAGAAAAGTAGAGATAAAATAAATCGAAGAGAAATGTAAGATGGACATTTTTTGAAAGACTACCAAAGTATTAAAAGAAAAGAAAGAAAGAAGGAAAGACAGAAAGAAAAGAAGAGTGAATTCTTCATGTACCAGAATATAATAACTAATATGTGCAACAGATTTTATGTCTAGAACTTCATTCTGCATTCGCTAAGTACTGAAAATAGAAATTAAAATTTGACTGTTGGTGAAGAAATTTTACCTGGATTCTTTACAGTAATATTCTTAATTCGAATAAAGTATATCTCAGAATCTTTACTAAATTGTGCATGTGTGTGTGTGTGTGTGTGTGTGTGTGTTTGCAGGGCAGTGGGCAGTCCCCTGGTCATGGATCCTAACAGTATCTGCAGGAAGACTAAGCGCTTGGGCAGTAAGCAGGCCGAGCTGTGTCAGAACCACCCGGAAATTGTGGCAGAAGTGGTGAAGGGAGCGCGGCTCGGAGTGAGAGAGTGTCAGTACCAGTTCCGCTTCCGGCGCTGGAACTGCACCAGCCACAACAAGTACTTCGGAAAGATCCTACAACAGGGTGAGAGAGAGAGGATGGGTGAGAGAGAGGAGGGGGGGGGGGGGGGCTACCTCCTTCAAATGACCTCTAGAAAATGATGGTGTGTGTAGTGGGTGGGTGATGAGAGGACGATGGAGTGTGTACAAGTCGTCTATGCAGGTGTGTAGATGTGTGTAGGTGTGTGATGATGCATTGTTGGTAATGCCCTCCCAGAATACACTCACCATCAGTTATGATATTTGACCTCCATGACCCATGATTTTACAATACAGACCTCCATACCCTCCTCAATGCTAACAATGTGAGGTCGGTATAATCAACTGAACAAGCCTGGCTCTGTGTGTGTGTGTGTGTGTGTGTGTGTGTGTGTGTGTGTGTGTGTGTAGCTCATTGTTCAGTGTTTTGAAGATGTTAATAAACCTCCTGTAATCGCTGCTGCTCTCTGTAAACACTAAACAGGATTGTTTTCCTACACTGTGGTTCCTGTGCCTGAGCCTGTCTGTTGTGCAAACGTTACAGCTACGGCAATAAAGAATGTTAATAAAGTGATACTTTTGATGAGAAGTTTATACACATGTATAAGAAATATGAATGTCAGTGCAGTATTTGGCTTTCAGTGATTGTTTTCATCTGTACACTAAACCCTAAAGCTCAAAGTAAATAAACACAATGAGGACTGTTAACTTAAATAATTGCAATTAGGTCAAATTAATAGACATTTTTGAGTATTCAGAACTTTTTGGTATTTATGAGTTTGTAGAAATGACACTTTTCAAGTTAGCTGAACAAATTTGATATTTTAAGTAATCGTAAGAACTTAAGTAACAATAACTGTCACGCTAAAGTTCCACCAACCTAAAACCTATAGAAGACTGGTGGCACCTAAAGGCCCGGGTTTGTTGTCTGCAACAATTTATTTGATTTGCAACAAGTTCAACAAACTCAAAAATGTATAGTTCTGTTTACTTAAAATTGGAAACATCATTACTTTAAAAAATTTATGTAACTGATTACCTCAAATATTTAGAGTTTTGCCAACTTAATCGGGTTCACAGTGTGGTTCACAGGTGGAAACACAAGATCTGGAAGAATATTGTAACTGTCCACCTCATCTCTCAGGAAGCTTGTTCTCTTGGTCAAGAACAACCCTGGAACGACCATCCAGGAAACACCAAGTCCTGCCATGAACTGGAAACTGCTCAAAAACCAGTGTCTCAGTCTCCAGTCAAATCAGGTTTACCTCACCATGGACTGACAGAAAAAAAAACCCTGCTTTAAAAATATCCACATCTTCGAGCTCAACTAAAGTTCCACCTGGGCAAAGAAAGGGGTTTCTAGAAAAAGTTCTGACCAGCGTTGTGTTTGTGGAATCAGCGTGTTAAGAGTAAAGCATGGCGGTGGTAGAGTCTTGCTCTGGGGCTGTTCGGCTGCCAGTGGAACTGGTGCACTGCACAAAGTGGATGAAAACATGAAGAACAAGGAAAACATTATACTTCTTCAGCACAACCTCAAGCCATGAGCTAGATGGTCAAAATCGTTGGTGTTCCTACAGAAGAGTGACCCCAAAACCACGTCAAAGCTGGTTGTGGAATGAAAAAGCAGGTTAATTAAAACCTTTGGAGCCTCAACCCCTTCAAAACTTTTGGAGTGTGCCAGGAAGCCAGTAAATTTAATTAAAAACTTCAAATTTTCTGCCAATATGAGTCAGATATCTGCCAGAAGCTTGTTGATGGTGACTGAAAGCTAAAAGATGTTCAACTGAATATGAAATCAATTACATTTTATTGATATAGCATGTGTAACAATGAACATTGCTGCAAAGCAGCTTTAAAGAAATGAAACTTCAGGGTATAAACTTATCCTATAAAACTATAAACATTTTTACTAAATTAATCAATTTATTAGTTTGTTCCTAACGAGCAGCTGGATATGATGGTGGTGAGGGGAAAAACCTCTGAGACTTCATGAGGGTGAAACCTTGAGAGGAACCCATCCTCAACTGGGTGATACCAGACGGCATGATCATAAATCATAAATCAACCTACCTACAGTAGGTGTGCTCTATGTATAATACAGAGTCTTGCAAAAGTATCAATACCCCTTGAACCTTTCCACATTCTGTCACATTGCAACCACAAACATAAATGTATTTTATTAGGATTTTGTGTGATATACCAAGACAAAGTGGCACATAGTTGTAAAGTGGTAGGAAAATTATACTTTACTTCTTAGAACCACTTTTCACTGCAAGTCTTTTGGGGTCTGTCTCTACCAGCTTTGCATGTCTAAAAAGTGTTTTTTTTTTTTTTTCCTTCAAAAATAGCTCAAATTCCATCAGGAATGGAAAGCATCCGTGAACAGCAATTTTCAAGTCATTCCACAAATTCTCAATTGGACATAGGTCTGGACTTTGACTGGGCAATTCTAACATGTGAATATTCTTTGATCTAAACCATTTCATTGTAGCTCTGGCTGTATGTTTGGAGTCATTGTCCTGGTATAATAGGCTCTAACAGGCTTTCTTTTAAGATTGCCTTGTATTTGACTTCATTGTCCCTCCTGAAGAAAAGCATCCCCACAACATGGTGCTGCAACCACCATGTTTCACGGTGGGGATGGTGCGTACATGTTGCATACTGTGCATGTGATTTTGCATTTAGGCAAAAAAGGTTTGGTCTTATCTGACCAGAGATTCTTTCACATGTTTGATGTGTCCCCCCACATGGCTTGTCACAAACTGAAATCAAAACCTCTTATTAATGCTCTCCTTTTCCGGCATGTCGCTTCAGGTGGACAGCCATGTCTTTGTAGGTTTGCAGTTGTGCCATATTCTTTTCATTTTCGGATGATGGATTGAACAGCCCTCCGTGAAATGTTCAAAACTTGGGATATTTTTTTCAATGACCTAACCCTCCTTTAAACTTCTCCACAACTTTATTCCTGACCGGTCTGGTGTGTTCCTTGGGCTTCATGATGCTGTTTGGTCACTAATGTTCTCTAACAAGTCCCTGAGGGCTTTACAAAACAGCTGTATTTATACTCAGATTAAATTACACATTGGTGGACTCTATTTACTAATTAGGTGACTTCTGAAGGTGTTTGCTTTCACTGGATTTACGTTAGGAGTATCAAGAGTAAAGGATACAAATGCGCGCCACACTTTTCAGATTTCAGATCATTCTGTCCCAGATAAAAGATAAGTTCAAAAGGAGAATAATTATTATTCAGACACTCTTTGTATGTCAAACTGCATATAAATTAATTTGGATTAAATACACAGGAGTGTTAGATAACAGTTAGATAATTGGAGGTAGATAATAGTCGAGTTTGTTCAGAAAATTATGGTATCCTGCGACTCTGTGTAGATTTCCATACAAGGAGACTCATTAATGTGAACCTCCACTGATTAAATCACGTAATTGGTGATAAACTTAAATATTAAAAAAGGACACAAGTAATGGCACCATATAAAAGGATATTGGGGCTTGAACTGCATTACTGGATTGTGCACATATCAGGCTTAGGAGGGCAGCACTTTGGCTTAGTGTATTCTGACAGACATAGACAGTAAGCATAGTGGAGAGGTTGCAAGAAGGTTGGGGAACTACATGACATGTCTGGACGTCTAACAGCAAAGACCACTAGTGTGAAGTCATAGGTCACACAGGCCAACTATGATCCCATGATGACAACTTGAATGAATGCTTAGGAGGTTCCTGTTAAGTTGTCATCATCATTTAGTTTTTTTGAAAACATCATTTTGTTGTTTTCAGCTATCTGCATGTTAGTCTTATATGGAGTCTTGTGGGGTGGGTGTGGCTAATTATTCAATCGGGTAATGCTTAGTTCGGTTGAGCATCCAAAAAAATTGCACACTTAATACATGTATTGATACAGCCAGCAAAGCCTGCTTTTAGGAACTGTTAATGAATAAATAATATGAAACCTCTGGACATTCTGCTAGACAAGGAACATTGCTATTTCTTGAAGTGTTGTTAGAAAACAAATGCTGGATGATATTTCCAATGATTGATGGCTTGTAGAAGCCCAGATCTACAATCTTGTGCCTTTAGTATCAGTTTGGAGAAATCCAGTAGTCAATGCATGGACAGAAATTGATGTTTACTGGGACCCCTTCATTCTGGTTTCAGTGTTTAGAGTCAGGAGTGCCATCTCTGAGATCTGCAGCAGGATTGATGAGTTTGGCCTGCAGTGAGTTGACATGTTTGCACACGGGCTGCAACTCGACTCCCCATGGCGCGAGACTGACTGACTGCCTCTGGAAATGGAAATTAATCATAAATTCCTCCATGTCTACAGGCGAGGCTTCATGTCTATAAGTGCTTTTCTGTTTTGAAACATTCACCGCAATTACACGGAGACGCGGCCATTAAGAGCGCAAGCGACTCTGCCGAGGCAGGTCCACTTCCTGTTACAAAGGGTACAGGGTGCACAAAGGAGACATGCATATTTCTGCTCCTGCACAAATAACCGCCAGCTGTTTTCCTGCACTAGTCAAACATGCCAAACAGCGCCCACACTGCCTCAGCCCAAGGCACTAAACTCACAATGCCAAGACTCTCTCTCTTTCTCTTTCCTTTCTCTCTCATTCTGAGCTGTAATTGAGTGATTACTACAGATTAGAAATGATAATGAAGTAGCATTCATACTGTGAACTGTGGGATTAAAATAGTAGATGATATTAGATTTATAAGATTATAAAAATGTAAATATCCCTGATGGGGTCAAGGTCAAAGGTGTTCTGGGTACCTGTCATATCTGGTACCAAATTGATACCAATATTAAACAAAGTGCTAAAAACAGAGAAAGTCAAAGCCATGATTTCAGCAACAAGAAACATTTGCACTGTGACTTTCTTAATTCTAGGATGCTGTAAAGAAGTGACTAATCAAATCAATCTTCACCAATAATTCTTCAGACGAATCCTGTGAATCCTCAATTCCCTACTTACAACTTCAGTTCCCATAGAAGAAATAATTGCTGTCTGTACTGAATGTGTGTAGCTAGTACATCTAGCACACAATGGTAATATAGCTCAGAATGAAGATAGTTTAAAGCCATGCATGAAACATATAAAGAAAAAAGAAAAGAAGTTTGTGAATCAGGAGCTGGAATTAATATAACCTTTGTGTGCGTATGTGTGTGTTTGTTTGAGACAGATATCCGTGAGACCGCGTTTGTGTATGCCATCACGGCGGCCGGAGTGACTCATGCAGTAACTCAGGCTTGCAGCATGGGGGAGCTGCTGCAGTGTGGCTGTGAAGCCCCGCCCCCTCGCCAGGCTGATGCTCCACCTATTGTTGATGAGGCCTGGGATGGGGGCGGGGCCTGGGAGTGGGGAGGTTGTGGTGATGACGTGGAATTTGGCTACGAAAAATCCAAACAGTTTATGGACACCAAGCGGCGGAAAGGCAAGAGTGACATCCGCACTCTCATTGACCTGCACAACAACGAGGCCGGGCGGCTGGTAATTATTATTATTATTAGTAGTAGTAGTAGATGTAGTAGTAGTAGTAATAAACCTGAATATGAAAATCTATTACCAGCATCCACACACTCACACACACACTATCTGTGAGCTTTATTGCCAGATCAGGTGATCAACACTTTTATACACTGTGTGTGTGTGTGTGTGTGTGTGTGTGTGTGTGTGTGTGTGTGTGTGTGTGTGTGTGTGTGTGTGTGTGTGTGTTTGATAAAGTTATAAATGAGATTATGTTCCAGATATCTTAGTCAGAGGAGAGATTGATGATGTGTTGGATATGGTGAAGAACAATATGAGAAGTGATATCTATCTAAACACACATTTAGCTGATGTGTGTGTGTGTGTGTGTGTGTGTGTGTTTGGTGATGGACAAGCTTAAATGAGCAGTTCACAGCAGTCAGCAGTAAAAAAAAACAGGATATAATAAAATTAAATATCAGTGCCCAAAGAAAAAAGAGGAAGAAACTTTGGTAAAAAATCACAGGAGAACCTACCAGGCCCAAGCAAGGCTCAGGCAAGAGAAGCAGGGGCTTCTACACTTAAGAAGCAGGGTCTGGTTAGTATGTATGAAAAGTGTAGGCATTAGGAGCAAAAGCAGGACCATAGCAAGGCTTAAAGACTTCAGGGGCATCATCTGTCATGAACCAGGGACATGTAGACTTCAGGGGCATCATCTTAGAAGTGGCTTGGTCGACTTTAAGTGAATGATTAAGACAGAAGTGGGTATTTGTTGAGCTGAGGAACAAGGACACCACAGCACTAAACTTCTTCAGACCTCCGGATAAGGATCCAGGCAGGAGAAATAAAAGATGCCACTTCTCTCCAGAATACCGCAAATTGGAACTTGATACATTCAACATGGCTTCCTTCAGCAGCTTCAGATTCAAAACACTGATCTTGCCTACAAAGCTAAACATGAACCAGTAATCTTTTACCTTAAAGCACTTATTACACCCTGCACTGCACCATCCTTCATAACTGCTTGACTGCTCCCTCCGTCTCTTGGGGTACAAGGAAGCCATGCATCAAGACTGTTCCTGTTTTGGCCCCTAGGTGGTGGAATGAACTTTCTTTAAATGTCCAAATAGCTGAGTCCCTGGCAGTCCTCAAATGACCCTTAAAGACTTACTGTTTTAAGAAGTACTAAAAATTGAACAAAGAGTTTTTTGTTGGATAGTATTCCTAAACCATAAATAAGTATCATGATGTATTTATTTATAGACTTTAAAAGCACTTCTGTAAGTCGCTCTGCTTAAGGGCATCTGTAAATGTAAATTAAATTCTAAGTGTAATAGGAAGAAGTGCTTTGTAGTCTGCAGGATGAGGATCTAGCAGGGATAAAACTCACAAGCCTCAAAAGCAGATTCAGAAAGGGTACAGGGTCTTATAGGCTTCAAAGGCAAAATATGTGCAGGAGCTTCCCTGTAGACCTCGGCAGGAGCATTTAAAATAGAGTAGGAGTGGTAATCACAGGTAGAAGCAAGTGTATGCTTATCTCAAGAAGAATGATAGAACAAGATTCCTAACCTCTGAAACAGGATCTCAATAACATTAAAAGCATTTAGACTTCATCTGAATCTGAGGGTGTGTTCAGGAACAACATTTTCAGGAAAGCCTAGTTTTATTGTTACTTTCATAAAGTAAGTGAAGATAAAATCAGTTTAATGTTTGTGTGGTCCCAGTGAGAACCACCTTTTTTCAGGTATGGCTTCACTGACATCACCTTCTATGGTCTGCTACCTGCAGACAGATCCTGTTATGACTAATGCCTAATGACAAGAAAAGCTTTTTAATCGACACTGACCCTACTTTACAGATAATTCTTTTAAAATGACATAAGTGTGTATGAGTATGTGACCTTGAGTTTCTTCAGAATTAGATAGACATGTGGGTGTGGAAAAAGCAGGTAGAGATGTGCAAGGGATTTGAGCCTCTCTTTTTGAGTTGATAATTATATGTAATGACATTCTTTTTCAACTGTACAGCTAAATAGACTTTAATCACCAAGGATGAAAATGTTGTGTTGGTATTAATGGTTGGTTAATTATCTGAGGGAACTTCTGGATTTAACTCTGCTGTCAGGTTTATAAGCTTTTGAGTATCTCAAGGCTAAATAGACCAGAAGGGTACAAGAGGGCAAATTCCTTCTGAAGTATATCGTCTTTTATTGCTTTAATCTGTTTGTGTGTGTTTGTATGTGTGTCTAACTGTAGGCAGTGAAAAACTACATGAGGACTGAATGCAAATGCCATGGCCTGTCGGGTTCCTGCACACTGCGTACCTGCTGGAAGAAATTACCTCGGTTCCGGGAAGTGGGCGATCGTCTTTTAGACCGTTTCAATGGTGCATCTAAGGTTATGGGAGGCAATGATGGAAAGACATTAATTCCTGTTGGCCAGAACATAAAAGCTCCAGATAAACAGGATCTGATCTATTCGGCTGAGTCTCCTGATTTCTGTCTTCCAAATAGGAAGACCGGCTCTCCAGGCACCAAGGGGAGAACCTGCAACAGCACAGCATTGGATGTAAGCGGATGTGACCTGCTGTGCTGTGAGAGAGGGTATCGAGATGAGGTTGTCATTCTGGAGGAGAACTGCCTTTGTCGGTTCCACTGGTGTTGCGTCGTTCAGTGTAAAAAGTGTTCAGTCCGCAAGGAACTCAGTCTCTGTCATTAAGTTTTTATGTGATGGACAGTCTAGAGTGACATTGTGCTGTTGGTGTTTGCAGTCCCAGATCACCTGGATTGTATGATTGTAGACTGGATCACTAAGCCCAGAACATTGACTGTCTCGCTATGGAACTTCAGTTATTTTCTCATGATGGAGTTCCTGATAACTGCCTCATCAGTTGGAGAATATACAGTAGACCATGGAGTGGTCCATACCATAAGACCTGCAGAGGATTCATTAAATCTGAACTGTTCTGTTAATGAGTCTGTACAATTGTAGGGGAGCCTAGACCACAGAAGACCTTGTTGGATAGAGTTTCAATTTAACTACCTGTTCAAATGGAGAAGCTGGAATGTCTATTGGCTGACTTGTGGCTGCCTAAGTTCCAGACTCCCCCTTAAACATTCTACTGTACTACATGTCCTGATGGAGCTTTTTCACACTGACCCAGATGGTGGATATTTTTGAATGCTGATTCACATTTTTAAGCATGGTTGTCTTATACAAATATATCAGATGTGGATCATTGATTCCATGTCATTGACTTAGCTGGTGAAATATCTGGACTGCTTCACTTAGGGTGCTGACTTGATGTTCCACAGCACGGTCCCTTGCGGAGTGAACCAACGTGCACTCCTTTGAAGATGTTCTGGAATATTGACTTACCTAATGATGATTCAATGACAGTGACCCCGTAGGTGGAGAATCCAGAACATGAGCTGACCTCCTGGCGTTATGGAATGTTGTTACAGACTTCTGTTGTTACAGACTTCTGTAGAGAGATGACCAAAGGAAGGACTGTGCTTAAAGATTTTGAAAATTCTCTAAAAAAAAAAACAGAGGTTTTAAAACAGAGACTCACCCAGTGAAGCTCTGGAACACAAAATCTTGACTTATCTAGATGCAGATCTAGAAAGCCATACTTTCTCAATGTCAAAGCTCTCAAAGACTAAGTGAGACCAGATTGACCTTTCAACTGGAAATACTCCAGCATGTACTGTACAAATTCTAGATCACTGACTCCCTTGCAGATCCTGATTTTCTCTCAGATGGTTCTGCATTAGAACTGAGAGTTAATAGTCTTTTTAATACTTCAAAAGTAAACTCTGCACTGTTCTCCTAAACATCTGTAGTTGATTATCAGCTCTGATTCAAAACCCTCCCAGTCCAAGTGCATTTCTAGACTCATCAGTGATGATGCAGAATACAGCACTGTTTTATAATACATCAAGACAAAAGACAAAGGCTTCTATTTATACACGATAACATGGTGACTACTAACAGAATTTCTCTGGAATTTTCTATTTAAAGCACTTTGGATATGAGAACAATGCACATTGTAGTGTACATCCAGTGTTTATTTTGTCCTGTTTAAAACAGCAATATCTAAACACAACTTAATTTTAATTGTTTTTTATTATTACTATTATATCCTTCCGTTATTTAATACATAAAGCTTGTACAATTTACTGGCATGACAGCAGTTTTATTTTTAAACGTTCAAACTTTATTTGTTTTTATTACTGATTTTAAGTCACATCCACGTCAAAGAATCATGTCACGTCACTGCCCACGCTAATAACTGTGTTTTCATAACAAGTACATTGTGGTTTAGAGGTTCTTTTGATATCCAGAAACACGTGCAAAAGTTCCCATGAGCTACTGTTAAAAGTCGTAGAATGGTATGAAAAATTACAGTGTTTCAAAAGTTAAAATAACATTCCATGTATTTATTTTATTTTGCTCAAAAGAAGAAAGATGTGTCAAAGTTAAACCAGTAATGATGCTGTGTGCTAGAGGATCTTCCCTTAAATCACCAGTTTGAATGAACAAGTCCTATTTTCTCCATGACAAAGTCTGATTTAATTCCTTATCTTTTTACACCGAACTTAAGCTACTTTGTGTGATCCTGGATCAGGTACAGTACATCTGATATATGGCCATGTAACAAGAATGAAAATGGTCAGATTGGGAGTCATATGTCACTTTCCCCTGTGAATACATGTATGAGTGTCATAATGCAGTATCTGTATTTATTACAGCCATAACCCTAACACATCTACCCGGTAAATTGAATAACATTTATTATGAACTAAATACCAGTAAACTTGTGACAGGATTATAGGCACACAAGGCTCACCCATGCCTAAGGGGGCCGAAGGCCTGCCTGTGAGATCTGATGCCGCAGAAGATCCAATGGAGAGCACAGCTTTCTGAAAGAAATAATGCTGGCTATGATAGAAAGCCCATCGTGTATGTGGTCCACAAGCACGAAGCCTAAGGCCCCCAACCTGGCCTCTAAACTACCTAGAGCCCAATCTGATTGAGCCCAATGGGATGGGCCAGACAAATAAGTCCAATCTATGGCGAAATATAATATATTTGGCATACCGTTTATTATACACCTTCTCCAAGTGTGACATTTTAGTGTCTACTGTATGTAAATGAGCAACTGCTGAGCCATGCCCCTGGAGAGCTTTGAAGAGCTGAGCTACGAGCCAGGAGTGGGTGTACAGTCGTGGCCAAAAGTTTTGAGAATGACACAAATATTAGTTTTCACAAAGTTTGCTGCTAAACTGCTTTTAGATCTTTGTTTCAGTTGTTTCTGTGATGTACTGAAATATAATTACAAGCACTTCATACGTTTCAAAGGCTTTTATCGACAATTACATGACATTTATGCAAAGAGTCAGTATTTGCAGTGTTGGGCTTCTTTTTCAGGACCTCTGCAATTCGACTGGGCTGCTCTCTTCTGGGCCAAATCCTGACTGATAGCAGCCCATTCTTTCTTAATCACTTCTTGGAGTTTGTCAGAATTAGTGGGTTTTTGTTTGTCCACCCGCCTCTTGAGGTTTGACGACATTAAGTTCTGGGGAGTTTCCAATCCATGGACCCAAAATTTCAACGTTTTGGTCCCCGAGCCACTTAGTTCTCACTTTTGCCTTATGGCTCGGTGCTCCATCGTGCTGGAAAATGCCTTGTTCTTCACCAAACTGTTGTTGGATTGTTGGAAGAAGTTGCTGTTGGAGGGTGTTTTGGTACCATTCTTTATTCATGGCTGTGTTTTTGGGCAGCATTGTGAGTGAGCCCCCTCCCCTGGATGAGAAGCAACCCCACACATGAATGGTCTCAGGATGCTTTACTGTTGGCATGACACAGGACTGATGGTGGCGTCACCTTTTCTTCTCTGGACAAGCCTTTTTCCAGATGCCCCAAACAAGAGGCTTCATCCGAGAATATGACTTTGCCCCAGTCCTCAGCAGTCCATTCGCCAGACTTTTTCCAGAAGATAAATCTGACCCTGATGTTTTTTTTGGAGAGAATTGGCTTCTTTGCTGCCCTTCTTGACACCAGGCCATCTTCCAAAAGTCTTGGCCTCACTGTGCGTGCAGATGCGCTCACACCTGCCTGCTGCCATTCCTGAGCAGCTCTGCACTGGTGGCTCTCCGATCCTGCAGCTGAATCCTCTTTAGGAGACAATCCTGGCGCTTGCTGGACTTTCTTGGATGCCCTGAAGCTTCTAAATTAGTGATTTAGGTACAATCTTATTAGCCACAATATTCTCGCCTGTGAAGCCATTTTTATGCAATGCAATGATGCGCTTCTTTGCAGGTCACCAGGTTAACAATGAAAGAACAATGATTTCAAGCATCAGCCTCCTTTTAACATGTCAAGTCTGTCATTCTAACCCAATCAGCCTGACATAATGATCTCCAGCCTTGTGCTCTTCAACATTCTCACCTGAGTTAACAAGATGATTACCGAAATGATCTCAGCAGGTCCTTTAATGACAGCAATGAAATGCAGTGGAAAGTTGTTTTCGGGATTAAGTTAATTTTCATGGCAAAGAAGGACGATGCAGTTCATCTGATCTCTCTTCAGAACATCCTGGAGTTTATGCAACTTGCTATTATAAAAACTTAAGCAATTTCCAATATTTATGTAATTCTCAAAACTTTTGGCCATGACTGTATATATACAGTTAGTTAACTAGAAAGTTTTTTTTTAACTAAAAAGCATTTACCTGCAAATCATGTTATGAACCATAAAGCACAGTATATTCCACAGCACTGTCTCATTTGCAACAGAAGCACTGAATGAGCTAATGCTAATGCTAGCAAATGCCACCAAATTTATGAGGCATCAATTTGTACATCATCTGAAGTAATAAAGTTATGATAGCAAATAAAATTTCTGCACATTAATTTTCTTATTACCTTCTCATGAATTTTTAAACATTTGTTTTTCTTCAGAATGGGCTACAAAGTCACAATGTACTGCATATGACAATCATTAGCGGAACAGAAGCTGTCAGTTATTAGGTTACTCTTTTATGTGTGTGACAAAGCATCAGCTAATCCGCTAGGTGCTTGGGTAATTGTCAGGGAATCTTTGTTAATTTAATTATGCTAAAATACACCATAATCGTAATTATCAACGTATACATAGTACCTGTTGGTTAATGGAGTTTCTGCCACACACTGTTGTTACTCACATCAAGATGGCTCACATGACTGCAAAAAAAAAAAAAATTCTGACAGTAGTACATTCATTTCCTAGTGATGTGTACAGCACACACTCTCTTCATAATAACTAGATTTGAATAATCAATGGTGTGGAAAAATTTTCCATAAGGAGAAGTTTGTTTACCTTTAGAGGATGGAGTCTCCAGTTTCAGCACTTTGTAACAACAAGCTGACATCTTCAGGACAGACAAGTTTATACTTCTTTCTGGTTTCTCAGTAACATGACAATAGGACCCTCTTGTGTAACTATGACTGGATTTAAAAAGGTGACATTCAATTAGGCAATATGACACTCAAGGGTATGCTGGTGTAATGAATAGGCACAAATACTGGAAATATCACAGCCATGCTAATATTAAGTATGACAGCATGACCTCAAGTGTGATATTGCTTTTATACAACTGTTCCACAAAAACAATTTATTATCAACATGTTTTATTATTATTATTATTATTATTATTATTATTATTATTATTATTATTATTATTATTTAACAAGTTATTTAGCTCTTCCCACACATATCCTTCCACGACTGGCAGAGCTGGCGACCCACAGTTTAATTAACAGGAGGTGAAAGTAGTTTTCAATTCTTAGCGGTACTCTGTAGCCAAAATGTAATGAGAACAAACCATGGAGGTGGTGGACAGTCCTGAGAAACTCACCAGATTTACTGCATATTTACACTTATTACACTTTAGAATATCAGCTCTGTTAACTTCCTGGTTCTGGGGTCGAATTCCAAATAGTGTTAAATGTAAAGCTAGTGCACTATGTAGGGTGTACACTCCCTTGTCCCACACACCCAGTAGTGCCTTTGATCAGGGGTTAGAGAGGGGTTTGGGATTCAGCCTTGTGTTAGACGCTAGTTAGCTTTGTAGCTAAGCGTTAGCCGTGAACAGAACGACACGGACGGTTCAGAGGCGATTCAGAAGGACTTAGAAGCGATTAGTGCAGAGACGCGTGTTGTTTAAGACGACATAACGTTATCAGATGTGTGTTGTTGCTGAAAGTGCTTCTGTGACTGGGTGTGAATGTGGGTGTGGTCAGGCAGCTGCTCTCTCCTCAGTACTGCGGACCGTACAGACCGACTCTCACCCACGCTGAGACACACAGTGTCATTAACCACTGGACCACACCTGGGACACGCCCAGTCACACACACAGTCAGTGTCAGTAACCACTGGACCACACCTGGGACACGCCCAGTCACACACACACAGTTAGTGTCATTAACCACTGGACAGCACCTGGGACACGCCCAGTCACACACACACAGTTAGTGTCATTAACCACTGGACAACACCTGGGACACGCCCAGTCACACACACACAGTTAGTGCCATTAACCACTGGGCCACACCTGGGACACGCCCAGTCACACACACACAATTAGTGTCATTAACCATTGGACAACACCTGGGACACGCCCAGTCACACACACAGTCAGTGTCATTAACCACTGGACCACACCTGGGACACGCCCAGTCACACACACACAGTCAGTGTCCATAACCACTGGACCACACCTGGGACACGCCCAGTCATACACACAGTTAGTGTCATTAACCACTGGACCACACCTGGGACACGCCCAGTCACACACACAGTCAGTGTCATTAACCACTGGACAACACCTGGGACATTACCGCCTGTTACCGTCCATTATCACCACTTTTGAAATTAATTGTCCAATCATATTGCTCAGTCGGAACTAACTGTCCTATAATAGTATATAACTGTTGTATAATATACATTAACTAAATGTATAATAATAAATAAAGACTATTGAGGTAATTGAGGTTAAGTTGCTGGTGTATTAGAGAACTTTTGAACATGTAGTTTAGGAAAGTCTAGTAACTACATGTGTAGTAACTACACTTTATCACACCACACTATGGTTTATTTGTTTTACTATAGTGGCACAACATACAGTACGATGTTGTATTATTCTCAGACAATGTATGCATTGACAATGTATGATTAATATTATTATATAATGTATATGTATGTGTATGATTTAGTTTTGACCTTCACGTTATCACTCGCTGAGTGTAAAAGTCACAGAAGCTCACTGAATATACGACTGCTCTCTTGATACCGTCTTCATTTCAGTGAGTGTAAAACCGCTTGACACCCAGGATCCTGATGTTTCTGTTAAAAAAAAGAATAAAAAATAACAGGTGTCTCTTACTTATTATTTTCCTGGACTGTGATTACATTTTCCGAAGCTGCAGTAGACTATTATTATATGACGTTATTTTCTGATTTGTTTCAGAGGCCATATTGTTTTTGGCTCA
>JAAGKR010010116.1:2500-23983 GCA_011419295.1 Clarias macrocephalus
CAACATCATATGGTTCCTTCCCTGCTTTCATCACCCAATAAGCCCGCAGTGTTCATGCAGGACAGCGCTCCATGTCACACAGCAAAACGGGTAAAGCAGTTCCTTGAAACTGAAAACATTGAAATAATGACATGGCCTGCCCAGAGTCCTGATCTCAACCCAATAGAGAACCTCTAGAAAATCCTTGGCGACAAAGTTATGGCCAAGAAACCGACTACAGTCACCGAACTGTGGAGGAGACTGGAAGAAGAGAAGAGTGGACCAAAATCACACCAGAGCAGTGTGAGAGACTAGTGCTGACCTGTGGCCACAGATGTGCTGAAGTCATTCAGAGCAAAGGCCTGTACACTTCCTACTAATTGCTGACTATTGTAACCTCCAGAAAATTTTGTTGTAATCTTTTTCCATGCTACAGTCATTGTTGTTCTCTAATTTTGATCAGTGTGCAGTTTCTGCAAAATAATGTTTTTTTGTTGAAATGCCTTAGTTATTTTGTGGAAAAGGTGTTCTGGTAGCATGGTATAGACAGGACAAAAATTCCTTCAACTGTTGAGCAGTGAAGATGACATTATTTCAGAATTGTTCAAATGTTTATAAATTGTTCTCGAATTAAAAAAAAAAAAATAAAAAATAATATATATATATATTTTTTTCACACACACACACACACACACACACACACACACACACACAGTATATATACAAATACACACACATAGTATACTGTATATACACACACACACCTCTCTTCATTTTTAGAATAAACGTCATTGTTATCTATAATCTTTGTTTAAAACTCTTTGTTTGAACACCCCTTACAATTTCATGCTCTTTCTTGATTTGTATTTATTTTCTTCTACACTGTAAAACAATACTGTAGGCATCCAAAATATGCAATAAGCTCCTTTGAACAGCTGATGTTGAGATATATCTGCTACTTCTGCTCTGTAAAGCCTTCATTATGTTATTTAAAGATTTGATTTCACCAAACGTTTGCAATCCTTCAAATTGTTTTTCGACCACATTTCTTCCTCGAAGATGGATCACCACTATCCTTCCATGCTTTAATAATGCATTTGACAGTTCTTCACAATCTTTTAGTAGTGTCGGCAATCTCCTTAATTGTTTTGTTTTCTTGATGCAGGACAATAATTTGTCCCTTATGAAACAGAGTAACATTTTTGCTACAACCACAGGATATGTTTTCTGACATGGTTGTTTAAGAAATGAGAAGCTACTCACTGAATCAGTTAGGTTTAAATAACTTGTTGCCAGCTGTCATGTTATCTGTCCCTTTTTGAAGGACAGTTAGTCATTTGTCTTATCACTGTGATAGTCTTAGTTTGTGTTATTTACATTTTTTTTTATTATATTTTTTGTACCTATTGTTGTTTGTAAGGGGACTAAGAGTAACGTCTTTTAAATTCTCTATATGTATGTACACATAGCAGAATTGACAATAAAGCTGACAGTATGGCTCTTAACCATTTGCTTAGTAAAATCTAGGTAGTGACTTTTTTGTTGGCCAGAAAATGTATTATTCTGTTTCCACAGACTAAATCAGAGTGAAATAAATACCTGTGTTCTGTTTGCTATTTTTGGTATGGCTCAGCTTCACACTGTATATGGCGCAAAAAAAATGAGAGAACCTAAAAATGTCCTCTATTATTTACTGCTCCGAAAACATTTTTTGCAAGTGCTTACAGGCAGTCATGGAACTTACAGAGAATATAAGATTAGTCTAAAACTGTGAATTCTGTGACCCATATTCCCGCCCCCCCCTCCACATTCTACCTATTGTGCTCACTCCTTTGGCTCCGTTTTATCCAAACATGCCAATTTTTACCCAGCACCCACGCACTATGTTCTCACCTGCCCAAACAAATTGCACTGACAGACTAAATGCTGTCTGTGGGAAAGTGCCCTTAAAGCTCTGCTCCAGATCAAATACAATGATAAGATTAAACACGACAGTATGATTAATCACTAGGAGGCTTCACAATAACAAGCTAGGATTAAATTCCTTGCAAATTAATGTTTAGCCTGGATCACTAAAGCAATTTGTAATGGTTAATGGTTTTTAAAATAACTAGCTGTAGCTGCAAGAAACACTGCCTGACCTGTTCTCCATGCAAAGAGCATCCACGTCCACAATGCGTTTGCCTCCACCACCCAGCACGTGGTTGAGCTCGTGGTTGAGGCGATCGGCTTTCTCCTTGTATACGGTCCTTTCTGCCTTTACATCCTCTAATTCATCGCTCACTGACTTCAGGCTGTTCTCCAGCTCTTCTCTCTGAAACAGAAATAAATGGCACAGATGTCAGACCCCATCAGTACTCCTTCAACACTTTTCTAGTTTAATTACACACTATGGTTACAGTTGAGTCATCAAGCTCCTGATTATTTTTGCCCATAGTAAACAATGATATTATACATCTTAGCCGGCATGATCTATGAAAGAAGGAGAAGTTCTGAAGTAATATACTGTATAAGCTCATGTTATGTTACATGTTATTCTGATCACTTATAACACTCTAATCTACTACAATATTGTTACGCTGTCAGATACTGTGTTAAAGCTATCCTGCTCTAGAAACACAGCAGCTAAATGCTCTCTTTAGAAGAAAGAAATATATTTTTTTATTCAGGATTAAATAAAAATTCACGATATTGCTTGCACTGAACTAATCTTTCCAGGCATCAGTGACTCTGTACCTGTAATCCTGCTTCTTCCAACTGCCTGACTAGATCCTCACGCTCATGAGCTGGGAAGTGCCTGACCCCAACTTCATCATCCCCAAGCCTCTGTTTAGTGATAGTCATTCTCAAAAGCTGTGGAGGCAACATATGTGTCAGATAATAACAGAAAGCTGTAGAATTGCATTTTTACAGCAGATGATTCACATGAGCAAATAAACCATGATTATGCATTTGGTCAACATTTACATCATCACCGCGCCACCCATGTCATGCCATGCACAAGTACCTGTTTGGGCGGAGGTTCCCTGAGAACCACACTGGAACATAGCTAATTATAGTGCAGCCCATTACTGTGGTTATACACAATAATTACAGATGTTGCCTGATTACTTTTCTGGCTTATAAATAACTTTTCTACCCTCTTTAGTTACTGTATATAGTGACTCTTTACCAGGAATTATTCCTCTTCTTCCAAAAGTAAAAAGATTTTTGTGGTAGATTTAAGATGACACATCACAGTTTAATATTTTAGATTTTCCCCCCACTGTAATGTTTTATTAATGCTTTTTAGTTTGGGTTTACATTTCATATAACAGTATTTACATAGTAAATAAAATTAAAAAAAATCTTCTTCTTTAAGTTGGGTCAAATCCCAAACATAATTAAGCTGTGTACCCTACCTAGTGTTGTATACTGTATACATACTGTAGAACAATATTTTTTTCGCAGTGATGGAAAAAAACAAGACATCTTGTTTTTGTAACATAAACTGCAACATAAAGTTAGCACTCTTGTTGTTTGGATTCAAGATTAAAGTATTAGCACGCATACTGTAGCTATGTTTGGGTGTGCTATTAGTGGTTGTGTGTGTGTGTGTGTGTGTGTGTGTGTGTGTGTGTGTGTGTGTGTGTGTGTGTGTGTTTACCTTGTTGTCACCCTGAGCCTCAGTTAGTCTCTGAGTCAGCTCCTTCACTTCTTCTGTTAACTGCTTATTCCTGTCCCGTGAATCCCTTAACAGCTGAGCCAGATTTACCTGAGAGAGAGAGAGAGAGAGAGAGAGAGAGAGAGAGAGAGAGAGAGAGAGGATATACTGTATTGCGTGAGTGGATTATAAACCTGAATGAAAACATGACAGAATGTTCCCAAGGTGGATTATTTTTGATGGAATTGTGTTATAATGCCACATGTAATGCCCCAGTAATTTGGCAATCACGGCATTTATTTATTAATGAAACAAATATATAATAATAATAATAAAATCACACTTTTAATACATTTATACTGACATGTAATGTAGTGGAATAAACAAAATATAAGTAACTTCCTATTATTCATTATGATAAAAAGAAAGTATTCAATCCCTCACTTATGTCTTATATTTGTCTCTTGAAGCTGATAAAACAAAAAATGCAGTTAGTCATGTTACAGAGAAATTGCAGAAAATCCTTTGAAAGGACTTTGCTATTTAAAGCAAACAATAGTTACATGGCTTTATTGATGCACTTATGTAAAAAAAAAAAAAAAAAAAAAAACCTTGTGTTATTTGTTAAAATGGAAATACGTTTGTGACTCGTCCTGGTTTCAGCATTGCTACAGAAAATTTAAAAACTTGTTCTGACCAGTCAGATGTGTAACTGCAGTTTTATCTATACAACATCGTACATGCATTTCTTCCTAAATTGCACTTGTCTTTTCATTCACTATCTCTACACCTGCACTGTAGCAATGGAAATCACCATGGAGCATCCAAAAGGATGCGATTTTTGTAAGTATCACAATTTTATAAAGATTATGATTTGATATTACAGTTTTTTTTTTTTTTCAGATTTTGTTACAATACTAAGCAAAGTAAATAATTTTCTCCTACCACACAGGACGCTGCGCTGGACACCTGCCCATGTTTGTGATGTTTAAAACAAACCAAAAATCATATCACAGGCTTACTAATATTCACTCTAGTATTGGAAGGCACAGTGCCATGTAGAGTATTAAGAGCTTCCTGTTTCCAACACAACACAAGCAGCTCATCATAAAATCATTGATTACGGTCTGGTTGTGACTGGAATTGAGAAACCCTGTCTTACTGAAACTGCTCTGCTGGTTATACTACTGATCACAGACCCACCTGGTTGCGTTTCTCAGGTGGTAACGTAGGATCTCCATCCTGAAACACAGAGTATAAGAGTAAGAAAAACTGCTGTAACAGTATAGTTCTGGTTGTTGGATAATATTTCAGGTAATAATGTCATCAACATTAGGAATGCAAAAATATATATTTAATATGAAAAAATATTTATATTTTAAAGTACGCTTCATGGCACACACAATAAGTTCTCTGTATTTTTTCTTCAGGCCCTGATGTCTCTCACGCAGCTGGTTGGCCATCAGCTTGTACTGGTCTCTCTCCTGCTGGCATGTGTCCAACTCTTTGGACAGAATCAGCAGAGCCTCCTTCTTACTGTCCAGCTTACGCTTGCATATCAGAAACTGGAAATAAAAAGAAAAAAAATCGATTCATCAGGTTTCCAGCCATGTACCATTATAAATTCACTGGTCAATCTTATTTACAGTTGGTATTCTAGATGTTAACTACCCTGCAGATATACTGGAGATCTACATAGAACACAGAGTTCAGGCCCAATTCTAATTTGACACTCCTGGAAAAGTAAATATTCCGCTTTGTTTGAGGGGAGGAGATAACAGATTACCCTGTTTCATTTTCTATGTGGAGTAGTTCCTGCTTGCGTAAAACCCTTCTGAAATGGATTACCAGGAAAATGTGCACTACAAATATCTGTTACAAACACAATACAAACACAAGGCACAAACATTTTGTATGATGCCTCGTACAGAATTACCAAATGCTGCAATATATTCTATCTAGTGTCTGAAATAAGACCACTGCACTGCAGTTTTATTCGTGAGGCATTTAAACACTGTTGTGTTTATCTTGAATCAAGACAAGCAGTTTGACTCAGTTTACACAGAACCCAGAGTAAATGCCCCACGATCTTCTATAAGGTTGGACAAGCAAAGCCAAAATGGTTCCTTACATACATACAGTATGGATATATCATTTTATATGTGGTTGTTGGTTGAACTTTGCTGTAGCCAGAGGTCAGAAGAGAATGGTCGGACAGGTTTGAGCTGACAGTAAGGCAAGAGTAACTCAAGTATCATCTCATTACAATCGGATAAGGAAAAGAGCATACAAACACACAAGTCAAACAAACTGGCTACAGCAGCCACCCTGTCAGCTAGGAACTGGAACCTGAGGCTCATCAAAATTGGATAATAGAAGACTGGAAAATATTGCCTGGTTTCTTGAATGTGACAATGAGTTCATTGTACTCAAATGACCTCCACAGTCACCACATCTCAATCCAATAGAGCACCTTTAAGATATGGTGAAACGGGAGATTCGCATCACATGCCACAAAGAATTCAGGCACTTCTGAAGGCAAAGGGTGTCCAACTCAGTACTACCAAGGTGTACCTTATGAGGTGGCCAGTGAGCTTGTGTGTATATCCCATAACTGTCAAAAGTTTCGACACCCCTTCTAATTCAAAGGTTTTTGTTTAGTGATTTATTTCCGACATTTTAGAACAATATCAAACTATGAAATTAATTAATTAATGAATTAACAACAACAACAACAACCATAAGTTGTTATTATAAGAAATGAAGGACAGCTTTTCTGGAGTAGTTCTTGCAAGAACTCAACTCAACCAAAACTCAACTCAAATGTGTGTGTGTGAATATATACGAATATCTTTTGGCTGCTCCCATCGAGGGATCGCCACAGCGGACCATTCGATCCGCACACAGGTTTTACGCTGGATCCCCTTCCTGATGTAACCCTCCCATTTTGTCCAGGCATTTTATAAATTCTGTACATACGTAGGGCACTGGTGGTTCAGTGGTACGGTTATATGAAATGATTCCTGCCTAGCATAGATAGCGCCTCCTCTTTCTACTCAGTCTGCACTGTACATAAGAAATGTGTGTTATATATTACAAGTGTTGTTTGTGTCCTTGTCCTTGTTATCTTGTTGTATTGTCTACACATGAGAGTTCAGCAACTGAATAAAATTCCTTGTCTAGCCTGTAAGTGCACTTGTCCATTAAAATAAAATACTGATCCTTATTATTATTATTATTATTATTATTATTATTATACTCTAAATAAGGATACAGCGTTTTAATATCTGGAAACCCTTCATCTTAGCATTACTCATTTAAAAAGGAAGATGAAGGTCCAAGGTGGTAAAGCATGAAAAGGCATATGACCTACTGTACACACTGTAAACACAGCAAATACACACACCTGGACTCAACACCATGGTCTAATCTAACTGTAGAATAACATTATCGTACGTGTATCATATCACTGAGCATGACACATAGATAATAAACAGTATTAAAAGTTTGCGCATGGAGACAGGTGGCTGTGTGTGTGTGTGTGTGTGTGTGTGTCCTGTTCCATATGTTCCATGTAAACACACCCAGCACTACGCGTTAGAGCGGCTTTTAAACACTCACCTCGCTCACTAGCCCTTGCCAGTCACTTTCACTTCTTGTAGTTGTAGAAGGGTTCATTGTGCCAGCATTAGGCAGCCGGTTAATATATCTTTCATTTGATCTACTGGCCAGCATCATGCAGTAACACCGAAAACGCACCTTACGCTCTGGGGTTTTTTTTTTTTTTTTCCTTGGGAAGTTCCGCCTTCTAGCCGCTATTTACTGACTGTAAAGAGGATCAACCAATCGGATTGCTGGGTTTTGTCACGTGATAGGATCCGACCCTGAGTATGATGATGAACTAGTGATGGGAATTTCGGCTCTTTGCGGTATCTATGGGCGACACCATTTTTTAAACAAATGCCGAGTAATGCCACATTTCTCATTCCCACAAGTCTTCTTGTATTAATTATAAGGGATATTTTATATTATTCAACGAGAATATCCAACAATAGATAGAATTATATTTGAAATCAAGAATTATTTCAGTTTCATTACAGAAACAATATGTTTGGTCAAGATTCAAGATTCAAAGAACTTTATTAATCCCAGAGGGGAATTGTGGGAATTGGGGAATTCCCCTCCTAATTATGTAAGAGGAAGATCCTAGCAAGGATTTGTTTTATTTATACACAGTATATGAATTTTAAAACACACACACACACACACACACACACACACACACACACACACATATATATATATAATATTAAAGTGTCTAATTCAAACAGAGTGGTGTAGTGGGTAGCACTGTGGCGTCGCACCTCCAGGGTCCAGGTTCGATTTCCACCTCAGGGTCTGTGTGCATGGAGTTTGAATGTTCTCCCTGTGCTTGGTGGGTTTCATCCGGGTACTCCTGTTTCCTCTCACAGTCCAAAGGCATGCAGATTAGGTCTACTGTCATTCCCAAATTGCCCATAGTGTGTGTGCCCTGCGATGGATTGAAACCCTGTGTTAGGTGTACCCCGTCTCATGCCCAAAGTCTCCTGGGATAGACTGTAACAGGATAACCGTAAAATGAATGAATGAATAATCCAAACAGTGAAACCACTACAGCTAAAAAAGAAAAAAAAATACAACTAACTTGCCTATATTCACTATTACTGAAACCAACAGACCTCCCATAATGTTAATCATTAATTCATCTTCTATACCTTTTAACTTGTTACAGTTGCCTACCCCAGTGCTACACCATGGACAGGGTGCCAATCCATCGCAGGGCATACATTCACACAAAAACACACAGTGATAAACACAACCGGTAATTTGGGAACACCAATAAGCCTAACCTGCATGTCTTTGAACTGTGGGAAAAAACAAAGTGCCTCAAGGAAACCCACAGACCATGTGGACAACATGAAAACCTCCACATACACAGACATGAGACAGTAATTGAACCCTTGTCCCTGGAGGTGCAAGGCCACACTGCTGACCACTACACCACCATGCCACCTGATATACCAAAATGATTCTTATGCACTCTGTTTGCAAATATCTGCATATAGTATAATAAATATTATTTAAAGTGTCAGTAATATAAGTATTTGTTTGGTGACATTTCTAATGCCTGAGTGTCTCTTGGTTGTTATTATTTGTTAATATTATGGTTCTGGACAAATTCTTTTAGTTTTAGTATCCTTTGTGCAACTTTCTTTTAGGAAGCCAGGCTTATGTTTTGCAATAAAAGGGATGTGGCTATGTCACGTACCACAGCATAGAAGAAAAAGAACATGCAAATAATACCTACCTAAATTAATATGATAAACACATTTGACTTTACTTCTAAAAAAAAAAATGGATTATAGATTTTATGCTGAACTTGTCAAAGATCCACCTCAGAGTTCTGGACATGAATAGTCTACATTTTCCCACCATTATGCTCCAGACCATCCACTAGAGGGAGAACAAAACCTGAGACAGAACACCAGCAGCAGTGAACATAATAAAACTATTATAGTAATATGTGCTCTGAGCCACTGCTGCAAAACACTTTTATATTATATATATTATAAATATTATATATTTGTGCCATCATAAAATAATCTTTGAACAGCCATTAAAACATGAAAGCATTTCACATGTACATGTAATATTAAAAATGATCTTTACTTTTCATTGGTGGTGAATAAGTGCAAAAAATATTTTTCAACTATACTCTCTTGAATTGCTCTAAAGTTGTGAAGTTGGATAAAACTACTTACAAATGGTAAAACATCCTTGTATTTGTCTTAAGTACCTTACCTTAATTCCCTTTATTACCTATATAAGGTACCTTACATTACCTTAATTCTTAAAGGTTAACAAAAAAGTTAAGACTAAATATTTGGTGAAATATGTAACTAGCCGGAAAGATATTAATAATTTTACAAAGTACTGATAACTCAACAGAATAAGATTGTTCCTTCTTCTGCACTTTATTATTATTATTATTATTATTTTTTAAAGCATTTAACATTAATAAAAATGCTTATGTGTTTGTGTGTTTATTTATCAAACATTACACTGAAAATGTTAAAGCAATGATTTTAGTAGTCTAACTACTACTAATAAAAACAGACACCAAATGAAAATGAATATAAATAAAGTGGTTTAATTTGCCCTGAGTAAAGGTCACATAAAAAAACAAAAAAACAAACAAATAATAAACAAGTTTAAAACAGAACATTTTGAATATACACCATATCTAATAGCAAAACAGAATATGGCACAATAATAATTTAATCTTGATTATCTTGTTTTTAAAATTGTGTGAAGTCAAATCTTAATTGAAAATACAATTAAATTAGTCACACAGTCATAAGATTCAAACTTTTTTTTTTTTTAACATGCTCTGTTAAACCTATAATTGTCAGTCCCTCTTAGGGGAATCCTCAGTGCATGGATGAATGGCCTCATGGAGTTGTGGCATCTAGGCATTTAGAATTCCTGAGCAGCCAGAAAACATCTCCTCTTGTAGCCAGTGTTACGGTCCTCTTAAAGAGTCTCTCTGGCTTTCCAGTACAGAGCAATTCTGGTGAAGTGTTTGATAAATCCATTGATGTAGATATCTGCTAACTTATTAATAAGTCTTTATTCAGAACAACCATAAAACCTAGAGGGAAAAGTATGTGTTTCCTTGAGGTAATTACGTCAAAAAAAATTGCAGTCAGTTTGCAGTTTGGGGCGAGGACCGGTTTCCGCAGTGCAGTTTTCTGACATTCTGCGCAGCGCTGGCAGAAATTCCTCACTTCGGCGTCTAATCTCGGCCAGTGAAACCTGTCTCTTGTCTTTTTTATTGTGTTCCTTTCTCCCAGGTATCCTCCAAGTGGGTGTGTGTGAACGAGGTACATAATGGTTTAATACCGGAGGATGTCATACACCAACATTTCCGCAACCTAAAAGAGTTTACAAAGATAATTAAAACCTATTCAATAACTATTATATATTACTATTCAATATAAATAATTAATATACAGCACCTGAATGTCAGAACTCCTCTTGTAGCCAGTGTTACTGTCCTCTTCAGGAGTCTCTCTGGCTTTCCAGTACTTTGCTCTAGCAGCAGAAGTATGACAAGTGTTCTCCTCAAACTTGAGATCGGGTAATTTTGCTTTTCCAGTTACATCTATTAAATTACAAAAATAACATGAATGTGGTATAGTTAAAAATCAACTGAAGAATGTACCACTGATTAATATACTTGAATTATCTCACTAATTTACACATGTAAACACGGGGCATGTTGTCTCAGATACCTCACTATAACAAAGCTTCATGCAAACACAGCCAGTGAACACGCACAAATTTCCACTTATTTGCACAAGTGGAAATAAGTAAAGGTAGGCACAAGTTAAAGAACCTGGTGCCCAGGCTAACATAATACCAGTAAGTCCACCAGACTGTAGCGTCTCAGGATAGGTGGAAGGGACCTGCATGCAGATACAGAGAGAAAACAGTCATCCTAGACTTTGACATGGTGCTGCTGCTGCACGTGGTCACTGCATAGCTAAAAATGCATATTAACATCACATATTAACTCTACGACGGGATCAGAATGTCAACCAGAGAGACTGCACCTGCTCACCCCGTAACCGGCTCAAAGATGAGGTAAAGGAACTGGAAAATAAAAATCGACATCATCCAAATTGTCACAAAACCCAACAGAGTGGTTAAATGCTTTGGCAGCAGTGGAAAAGCCAAAACCAGGGAGGTTTATAGTGTGTTTAAACCCTGTCCTTTAAATAAAGTCATCCAGCGATCCCATTATCCACTTATATGTTGCTATTCTGTAAAAAAAAAAATGGGGATGTAATAAACATGTGGTTTATGATGTAGAATAGGTGTGCCAGAATGTGGAAGGTGAAGCCGGAAGTGAATGAATTTCCAAGAGAAATGCAGCACCCATCAACTATCTGCGTTTGGCCAGTGTGCAGTTACAAAAGACAAAACATTACAGTTGGGATCTGCATTTTTTTCTCATTATAAAACCACAAATCTCTTTATTCCCACATACAACTGCTGCTGTCAGTAGCATAACATCATTACAGACTGCACATGGGTACAGTTCATTAATATTTAACTTGTTTATTGAGTTTCTTCAGTTTGTTGTCAATAATGCGTTGTATTTTACCCTTGGCTTAACTTGAACAGGAAATGTAACAGGAATCCCAAATCGTAGCTGGAGTGCCATTGATTCTCAAGAAAATTATATTGTCCGGAGTTACTGTATCACTTCATCTTTACCACTTTCCATCCATAGAGTTTTCATTCAAAGAGAACTTTCATGCAATAATGTTAGATATGTTAATTCTTTAAGAATTAGGCTTTAAACTTGACACATTGATTGTAGCTGACAAAAACTATGAAAACAGGGTGAAAGCAGCGTAGAATTATACTAGAAGAATAAAAAAATACAAACAATGTCTAATATGGCAGGGCAGCACACAAGAGCATAGTAACACATGAATTTATTTAGTTTATTTATTTATTTATTATTATTATTAGGGCCCAACCACTATAGGTGCCCTCTTGGATTTTTTTTCCCACCCTTTTAGAATTTTCGGGGGTCTTAACATGCTCAAAAACTCATAACATTGGCAGAAGGGTTGGAATCTGCTGCCATTTGGATGCCTGGGAGTCTGGGCCACAGACGTAGCTTGTGGCCCTCAGGGGCCCTCACAAGAGATTTTGCTACCTAGCTCATACACACCTTTAGGTAGGCACATGAAACTCTATACACATTTAGAGCTCATTGAGTCAAACACCCTTCGTACTGCATGTCCTGGGCTCAACTCAACAGGAGGCCTGTTATTTTGGGTCGTTCGCAAAAACACACCCGATGGATTTTGATATACTCCTCCTAGGGAATTTATACAATCTACCATACCGGGCCGATGTGCTCTAAAGACATTGGGGCCGCAAAATTGCGGAGGGATTTTTGATATCTCAGCTGTGATAATGTCTTAAACTTACACCAAAAAATTATTAATAACTCATAATTAATAATTCAGTGACACGTTCAGTGACATCATAGTGTGATGTTGTTTTCCAGCATCAGCGGCCTATTGTACACACACACACACACACACACACACAATCACAAATGTTAACATTCAACCACTCACACAGACACATGCGCGCACCCGCACACAAAAGCACACATACTGTACAACATACTTTTTTGATTTTTGCTGCTTTTTGGAGGTCTTACCTTACACACACAAAAACACAAAAAACTGCACTCTCTGTAAACAGTTGTTCAGAATGGGTACAATCGCATTCAGTATTTGAGGGGATATTTCTTTCATTATGTTAATTACAGCATGTAAGGTAGTCAGTGCCAGTGTTCATGAGCAATTCTGGGAAAGCGTCCGCTAAATTCATTGATGTAGATCTCCGAGTCTTTCAAACACTCAATGCTAGATTAATGATACTGTTCTGCTAATTTGCCCACAACAATGCTATTATTAGCATTAAAATATATTTCAAAAAGTGCAAGTTGGTTAAAAGGATGTTCCTCTAGAAAATGTTCCGTTCAGAAGTTAAAAACCTCTGGCTCAGATTTTTTTGGGAACTGCAGCAGTGAAATTGAAAAACATTCTACACTTTTCTACAGCTTCGTTTCCTGTAGGTAACTTATTAAAAAGTTCCTCTACTTTGTTATCTAAATCAGAATTTAGCCCATATTGTTGTTCAGGATCAGCACCAGCATCTATAAGTGCTTTGAACATGTCTGCTCTGTCGTTGTGGGCAGCGAGCTGTAATGGAGTAAACATTTGTTGTTGATGACCATTTGGATCAGCTTTTGCAGCAATTAATCTTCTCACAATATTCAGTGGAACTCCAGGTGTATTTGCAGCATAGTGCAGAGATGTTCGGCCATTTGTGGACAGTATGTTGGGATCAGCGTTTTCTCTCAGTAGAAAGTTACAAATCTCTTCATTCCCACATGCAACTGCTGCTGTCAGTAGGGTAACATTATCATTCCACTCTGCACAAGGGTACAGTCCATTAATATTTGTCTCCGTAACATGTTTCTTCAGTTTGTTGTCAATAATGCATTGTATTAACAGATCTGTTACTCTTGACTTAACTTAAAGAGAAAATTGATAAGGAAACGTAACAGGAATCCCATAAGGTAGCTGGAGTGCCATTGATTCTCAAATGTTCTGTCAAGAAAAAGTTATATTGTCAGGAGTCATCACTTCTTTTTCTTCTTTGAGTGTTTTTCCTTTCTTTTTTCTGCTGCTTCACATGACCGATCTACAGTCCCTGAGCTTTGAGAAAATCTGAGATATGTGTCTAGCTAGTTCAGGTTCTTCATAATTACATCATCTGTTCGGATTTCTACAGCAGAAAAAAACATATCAGGAACTGAGGTTAATCCACGGGAATTTCACTTAACTTATTAAACTTCTCATTACAAAATGTACCATTAATTATAGACAAATGATAACCAGGATATAAACAAATATACCGTCTGCCTTCCAATCAGGATTCAAGAGCTATTAAGCGACACATTTCAAACAAACACGTTTCTCTTTACTGCTCTCAATTCACTCGCAACCTTCTGTGATCACGCAGCTGGTAAAGTCACATGACCGTGATTGCTGTAATGCTACTCATTTTCTCCTGTAGGTGGCACTATTCCCAAATTATCATACAAATGAAATAAACAATTCCAAATAAAAAGTTAAATATTACACAACATTTATAACAAAAAAAAAAAATCTTTCATGATAAATCCATTGATTTAACTGTATGTTTTCTTGGAGTCTTTCAACCACTTTATGCTACTTTGTCGATACTGTTCTCCTGATGGGTGCACAACATTCAAATATATTTCAAAAAGTGCAGGATAGTTAAAAGGATGTTCCTTAAGAAAATATTCTCTACATAACCTACAACCTCTGGATTTATTTATTTTTTTTTTTTTTGGAACAGCAGCAGTGAAATTGAAAAACTTTTTCTACAGATTCCTTTCATGGAGGTAACTTAACAAGTTGCTCTTTTTTTTTATTTTATTTTTTATAAAAATCTGGATTTATCCCGACCTCATCATTCCAGATTACACAAAGGTACAGTCCACTGATATTTACTCTAACCTCAGTTTCTTAAGTTTGTTGTTCATATATAGTACAGACCAAAAGTTTGGACACACCTTCTCATTCAAAGAGGTTGAATTTGTATTATGGCAAGAGAAAAGCAGCTAAGTAAAGAAAAACGTGTGGCCATCATTACTTTAAGAAATGAAGGTCAGTCAGTCCGAAAAATTGGGAAAACTTTGAAAGTGTCCCCAAGTGCAGAAACTGGCTCACATGCGGACCGCCCCAGGACAGGAAGACCAAGAGTCACCTCTGCTGCGGAGGATAAGTTCATCCCAGTCACCAGCCTCAGAAATCGCAGGTTAACAGCAGCTCAGATCAGAGAGCAGGTCACACAGAGTTCTAGCAGCAGACACGTCTCTAGAACAACTGTTAAGAGGAGACTGTGTGAATCAGGCCTTCATGGTAGAATATCTGCTAGGAAACCACTGCTAAGGACAGGCAACAAGGAGAAGAGACTTGTTTGGGCTAAAGAACACAATAAAGAACACAATAAAGAAAACTCTTTGAATGACAAGGTGTGTCCAAACTTTTGGTCTGTATTGTGTACAGTATCTATTTTATTAATGTACAGTATCTGTTACCTTTGATTTAACTTGAAGAGAAAATGGAACAGGAAATGAAAGTGGAATCCCAAATAGAAGATGGAGTGCCACTGATTCTCAAATGTTTTGTCAAGATGAATTATAATGTCAGGAGTTATCACTTCATCTTTATCACTTTCCATCCATACATTTAACATTCAAAGAGAATGTTCATGCTAATATGTTTGGCACCACCAATAACAGACCACGATTAGTCCACAATTCCAGAATTTAAAGATTGTAAATGAATATTTTAAGAATTCGGCAGTATATTACTGTATATCTAAAGGGAACTATTTGCACTTTAGTTTGTTGAAGAACTTTAAGGTGTTAATATTGCGGCCGCAGTTTCTTTAAACATACATTGACATGTTTTTTTGTTTTTTTTAGGAACCAGAGGGTGCAAGTTAAAATTCAGCCAATTATTTTTTTTTTATCTGCTGTTGCTGTGGTTACCGAACACTAGAGGCTTTCTATGAGGATTTCCTGCAAGGCTCCTGTTATGCAATTTAAAGAAGGCACAAATTATGACTGAATAACCAATCCAAACAATTTTGTACTGTTAGTAGGAGTATTCCTTCACTAGATCAGTATGGCATTAATTTCGTGCTACAAACCTAAACGTACTTAAATTGGCCCTGGACGAATTTTATTGAAATTTTTGCAGTACTTAGATATCTGCCTAAAGTTTAACCTGTAGCATAAGTTAAATCAAAATGCTGTGCGATGTTTTGAAAAGTTAACTGCTGGATTTAATAATCTACTTAAAAAAATAAATTTTTAAAAAAGTCCTAATAAGCTACTTGCTCAATGTAAACAAACACCTGCACCAATAGATATTCATTAGAAAAGCTAAACTGAATATTTTCACCACTGAAATAACAGTGCTGAAGTGGTATAAATGAACTGTAAATCTCTTTTTTTATCCAATCTTCTTTTTTGATTTATCATCTGTGATTCACTCTACGATTACCAAACAGGGAGTATATTTGGCTGACAACAAAAGAAGTACAAATTAGCATAAGATACACAACCTTACAAAATTTTATTTATTTGTATAAATATGTTAGAAAGAGAGTTCTGCCGTACAGAAAGAACTCATGTAACTCATGCTTTTATGGCACATGGTAGCTTGGGAAAAGCTTTCTCCCCCTCTCCTTCACTCTGCTTATCTGTGTATTCATGTGTGCACATACACACACTCACCTCAAAGGGTTTGTTGAACTCTATTTACTATATTAATTACCATTTCTACCTCTGTCAGATACATATTGTACTGATGGCTTATTCAGCAAAAGAGAAATATTATGATGTTATATTAATATAATATGAAAAATATTCTCATATTATTATCATATCAATGTATAATGTTTTGCAATAAAGTAAGTATTAAAATATTTATACAAGTTTTTCTTTTCCTGAAGTGTGTATACATTTTTTGGCTGACTCGATATAATATTAAAAATAATCATAAATGAAATTGCGTGTGCCGAAAGCTTCACATACACCTTAAAATTAATGATTAATGCTCAAGTTAATGAATTTAGTGAGTGTTCTTTTGTTTTTTGTTATTCAATGCCTGATATTTAATTATTTATCCTCTGAGTTCATTATTTTATTGTATGTGTGAAGGCTTGTGGTTCAACCTGTTGATTTGTAGTACTGTACTTGGTTTTTCATTAATTGTAATGTGTATTTGTTAAACAATGTTTGGACTTTTATTATTAGGTATGGATAATTTTTATTTAATGTTTGCATTTTCATTATTAGATATGGTTGTTTATTATTTGATGCTTTATATATTTTCTGATATTTAATATTTTTGTGATGTGTACATTAATTTATTCTTGTGGGAATTTGGTATTTGAATTATTGGCACTTTATTTCATTAGCTTGTGATGTCATATCACAATGAAAAGTAAAAAAAAAAAAAAAAAAAGCTTAAATACCAATAATAAATACAGACATCAACTGAGAATCTTAATAAAGGAATTGGTTTAATTTGCGGTTCTAAAATTCATTTTTTCCCTCCAACAATTTAAACAATATAATATTACCAAATAATAGAAACGTTTTAAACAGGCAATCTTGAATATAAAATATTATCTTATGCATGAATTCTTGAAAAAAGGCCTTGTCAAAAAGACGCTTTTAACAAAATGTGTCTCAATTAATCCCAACCTATAAAAAGTCTTGTACAAAAAGTGATTAGGGTTTGTTACATGCTGTACAATTATGTCCAAATTGGTGGAATCGCCTGAAGCCATTCTGTTACATTTGCACTGGTGTTCCATCCTCTCTTTTCAGCAAACTTGTAAGCATTTCCAAAAAGGTCTGGGAATATTGTCATCAAATGTATCTCTTTGGCATCTTCATGGCTGTTTAAACAGAACAAAAGTGATTAAACATAGTACAAAAAAAATCATATCAGTAATGTATATCCTCTATACAACTCACTAATGCTCATGTAGATTCCTTATGAAGCGCAGCAGGCCGAGTGTGTTCTCCGGGTACGCCTTTTTCTTACCATCCAGTTTTTGCACAAGCTCAGAAGGCAACTGTGAAGAAACAGGTGGTATAGTAAACCAAATACTCTTCAATGCACAACCAAGTATTCCGTGTTTGTATCATAAATCACATTTACATGGGCAGATCACTGAAGCAGGCTAGTCTAGGCTCAAACGTGATTGTAAATGTTTGAACAGAAACAGTTTATAACAGCTGCCTGACTGTCGTTTTTCAAATACTGTTGTAAAATTTGTTTCAAAGAGACTATTGCACATATTTCATGAGCAAAATAGGACTACTGAAATACAATAAAAACATGTACCACAGTGTTTCATTGAACATCAGTACTGTCTGCTGTAACATATTTAAGAGACATAAATCAGTTTTAAAAAGTGAAATCTGGTTGGACTCACTTTTGATTTCCAGTCTAAGAAGCTTTTCCCTGCTGTAATACCCTCTATAGCAGAAAGGAGGTCCGGGTCAGCGTTGCGGCAGTTCTCCACCTCCTTTTCATTCCCCAGCTTTTTTAAGTATTCCAGCTTCCTGAAAGTTTGGAAAAGCAACACAACATGCAAATTCAAAAAATGTTATTAATTTAAAACAGACAATTAATCAGATCTTATTCAGATCAGACGGTCATTAAACATACATTTTATTCAGTGTGGTATAGTACAGTACAGTATAGTAAATACTGGTGTTGGAAATATATATATATTTTTTAGAGGACTGGAAATCAGTTTATTCAATGAATGTATTCTGTCTTACTGGTTTCCCTCCACACAGGGCATCCAAAATAATGTTAGTCACCATGTACTGTATTGTAATGGACAGAATCATGAGTGATATTCCTGTAAACACTATGCTGGTGGTAGCCATATAAACCAGGATATTCACCATGACCCTTGTCTCATTCTCTCATAATTGTGTGGCTTTGCTCATCTTATCTACAGTAACTAATATCTTAGTAAAAGACATGGTGGACACAGAGGCAACAAATTTTAAATAATATTCATTAAAGTTTGTTGCCTCTGTGTCCACCATGTCTTTTAATGTAATTAGTTTAGTGATTCAGCCACATTACAGCCAAAAATGTATTTAATGGAATGTCATGTGATCAACACAAAGTGGCATATAATTGTGAAGTGGAAGGAAAATTATTAATGGTTTTCAAATATTTTTACAAATAAACATCAGAAAAGTGCAGTGTGCATTTGTATTCAGGCGTCCTGAGGAAACACTTTGTAGAACCACCTTTAACTGTAATTACCGCTGCAAGGCTTTTAGGGTACGTCTCTGCCAGCTTTGCACATCTAGGGAGTGAATTTTTGCCCATTCTTCTTTTCAAAATAGCTCAGTCAGTGTCATGACTACAGGCCAGACCGGCTGATGTTGCCAGGGGCAAAATAAGGCAGGCATAAATGCAGAGGGGCAGATAAACTTAAAGTGCCCTTTTATTTACAAAAACTCAAACAGACAAACAAGGAAACCAAAACTACAAACTATAACTAGGGCTCTTTAAACAGACATAGGGACTACAGACTGACACAGGGAACCAGGAGCTGAACACAGGGAACTGAGCGCTAACACAAGGACTAAGAACAGACACAGAGACATGGGACCGGACTGGAGACAGAGACACGGGACCAGGGAGACAGACTAGATACAGGACTGGTTAGTTGGGTTAGTAGCTACATGGAGTACAGAGACGCTGGATGCTGACCTAACCGGGTTAGTATCTAACTGGATTAGTGGCTAACCGGGCTAGTACTGAATTACTAGGGGACCGGAACACAAGAGGCAGGGCACGCATGAGGCTATTCCAAACTAGCGGCTAACCTACTAGCAACCAGAACCACTAGCAGTCAATCCCACTAGAAGCTAGCCCTACTAGGGACTAACCCTACTAGCAGCCTAGGCCTACTAGTGGCTGAGCACTCATGGGGTTACAAACATCTAAACAGAAAAGGGACACCACAGACAAAGAACTACACTGGGGATACAAAGAACAGTACTTACACAGGAGGAGGAGACAGCCTAACTAAACACTGAACAAGGCAGCTCCATTAATCCACTAACACAAGGAACATCAAGAATACAAACAATAGAGCCCTCTAGAAAAACAAAGGTAAAACAATGTAACTAAAATATAAACTCCAAAAAAAAACAAAAAGGACTGCCCACATGACGGTAATACAAAACATATGCACAAACATACCTACAAACAATGCTCAACCCAGTTTCCCAGAACAAACTGCTATTTATAGAAACCCTAATGAGCTACCTCGGTTCAGGTGAGCTCTCATCACCTGACCGAGGTGCCTTCTGGGAAACTGAATCGATCAACAAAAACTACAAACAGACAGACATGAAAACAGTGCCCTCTAGTGGCGGTTCCTAACAGTCAGATTGTATGGATGAGTGTCTGTGAACAGCAATTTCCAAGTCTTGCCACAGATTTTCAATTAGATTTAGGTTTGTACTTGACTTGGCCATTCTAACCCATTAATATACTTTGATTTAAACTATTCCATTGTAGCTCTACCTCCGCCACAGTCTCAAGTCTTTTGCAGACTCTAACAGGTTTTCTTCTAAGATTGCCCTGTATTTGGCTCCATCCATCTCCCCATCAACTCTGAGCAGCTTGCCCGTCCCTGCTGAAGAAAAGCATCCTCACAATATGATGCTGCCACCACCGTGCAGAGTGTTAGTTTTCCGCCACACATTGCGGCCTGTCAGTTTAGGTGGTTTTCAGTTGTGCCAACATTTTTGGATTTTGGATTAAACATTACTCTGTTAGATGTTTAAAGCTTGAGCCTGCTTTAAACATCTCCACAACTTTATCCCTGATGATCTGGTGTGTTCCTTGCACTTCATGATGAACTAAAATTCTTTAACAGACCTCTGAGGGCTTCACATAACAGCTGTATTTATTAATTGAGATTAAATTACACACAGGTGGACTCAATTTACTAATTAAGTGACTTCTGAAGACAACTGGATTTTAGTTAGGGGTATCAGAGTAAAAGGGGCCTTTAATACAAATGCAAGCCATACTTTTCAGATTTTTATTTGTAAAAAATATATTTCCTTCCACTTCATCATTTTGTTCCTCTTTGTGTTGGTCAATCAAATAAAATCTGTTGTTTGTGGTTGTACCAAAATGTAAAAAAGCTTTAAGTGGTCTGAATAGGCACCGTATGTCTTACCATGCATCTTTCCAAAAGAATGGGTGGTAAAGGGTCTGCTCTATAGTGGGTCTGTCTTTTGGCTCATGGCTGATCATCCGCTCCACTAGGTCCTTTGCTGTTTCATCCTCCAGGTGTTCCAAGGAGTACTTCCCATCAAGAATATTAGCCTCACATCGGGGACCTGTGCCAAATGGGTGGTATCCACGAGAAAGGATGTAATACACTAACATTCCTGCAACCTAAAAGATTTTATAAGGATAACAATCAAAATACATTTAATAATATTTCAAATATTTCGAATATTATTCAATATGAATAATTAATACACAGCACCTGAATATCAGAACTCCTCTTGTAGCCAGTGTTACTGTCCTCTTCAAGAGTTTCTCTGGCTTTCC
>JAAGKR010010117.1:0-23980 GCA_011419295.1 Clarias macrocephalus
GGGTGGGGGTGGTTACGGATTCATATGGCTAGTTTTCTATATAGGTGCTGTTTAAACAGATGGCATCCTGAACCTGCCAGGTGGCTGCAGGTATGGTGTCGACGTGGTTAGAGAAGCAGAAAGATATTTATCAAAGTAAACAGTTGTGACGAGCTGAGCAGTGACCCAGAGAAAGTCAATACACTGGTGACTTACATCATCTGGTAATGGACATCGACATGGTACCTACCCTGTCCAGCTTGCAATGTGACCCTGAAGGAATTCCTGTTCCTGGCAAATGAGGTCTCTGTATTTAATTATTCAAAATCAGGAATGGGTCTGATTTGTAAGAGTAAAAGCTTTAACTGGGTCAGCAGTTTTACAGCTCGTGGAACATGGTGGACTAACCTGTTGTAATTTAAGTTCGCTTCTTTTTCAGTTAATAACCACATTTAGCATTTTATGGCAAATTGCGGTTGCATTAGAGAAATATAATAAAGTGGATTTGGGTTTGGCTTGTAATGGTACCTCGGTAATATCACATGTCTATGGTGTGGATTATTTTTCTATAACGGCACACTCACTCACTCACTCACTCACTCACTCATCATCATCATCATCAATACCGCTTAATCCTGTATTCAGGGTCACGGGGGGCCTGCAGCCTATCCCAGGAGACTTAGGGCACATGGCAGGGTACACCCTGGACAGGGTGCCAATCCATCACAGGACACAGACACACACACATACACTCACTCACTCACTCATTCATTCATTCATTCACACACTACAGGCAATTTGGGAACGCCAATTAGCCTAATCTACATGTCTTGGGACAGTGGGAGGAAACCAGAGTACCCGGAGGAAACCCACCAAGCACGGGGAGAACATGCAAACTCCGTGCACACAGAGACGGGAATCGAGCCTGGCCGGGGATTGAACCCGGACCCTAGCGGTGCAAGGCGACAGTGCTAACCACTACACCACCACAAAACAACCTAGCACAAGTACAAAATTGAGAGAAGCAAGCTGGTTTCTCTGTAGAAAATGTATGTCTTCCATTGTCTTTCCACATTTTTTCTTTTTTTCTTTTATGTTTTTTTCCTTTTACTTTTGAAATATATAATAAAATATTTGTTCAATCTCTATGATGGGTTTATTATAAATACAAATGAAATATTATAAGATATTGAAAGCCTTTTTTGCTGCGGTATGAATGAAACAATTTCCTGAAAGTTATATAACATGACATTAACAAAGTGGTTCATGTTGTATCAAAGCAACTTGTATAAGCGACTGACTATATTTTGAATCGCAGTTATTGACATCCTATATTTCGACTGTAGTTTGTCCGACATGGAGTGAGTCCGAGTGGGGGTTGTGCCATGGACTATGCGTGTCTTGTCAAATTAGAAATTAATAAATCATTCGACCAGACCCAACTGTCTAAACAAACAAACAAACGAGCATGTCATGCATCAGAATTCCAGCATCCAACATGTTATTTTTGAGAAACGTTTTTTCTTTTTTTTTTTCTTTTTTATAAAACAATATACACTTTATAACACTTTTGAAAAAATGACATCACAGTGAAGAAAATATGAAATTGTGAAACAGGAAAGCAGAGCAGTGACCCACAGCAAGTCACTACACTGTTGACTTATATCATCAGCGCATCAAGTAACAGACATTGACATGTTATCTATCCTGTCCAGCTTGCAGTGTGACCCCCGAGGAATTCTTGTTCCTGTCAAACAAGGACATACAAGGACAAGTATTTAATTATTCAAAATGAGGGACAGGTCTGATTTGCAACAGCAAAGACTGAAGATATAAATGGGGTCAGCAATGTTGCAGCTTAGGAGAGCCCCACAAAGAACCCCCCCCCCCCCCCCCATAAAATGGATGTGGTTATATCATAACCACATCCATTTTATGATTTACCAGTGTTATCTTATTTGTGCTCTCCTTGTAGGTCAGGGGGGAAAATGCAGCATATAATCAAAGTAACATTAATATATATAAAAATAAGATGAATTTTAATGATTGGATCATTTAATTTGCGGGCTAAAGAGATACCATTGGTCAAATTGATCCCACTCAAGACTATAAAAGCCCTCGGGTGCTCGCGTGTGTTTGGCTTCTGAATGGCTTACCGGTTTCAGTTTGATGCTTTGGCCATCTTACGCAGACAGCACTTGTAACGCTTTGAAACACATAATTATGAAAACCACTATCCAGTGCAACTGTTATAAAGAAAAATATATATATAAAAAAATCCTTTAACATAAGTGACAGTGATTATGCCCTCACTCCATTTGCGATCAAACAAAAACAAAACACGAGTGCTCACCCTCAGGAAGGTTTGAACTGCATGCTGGGAAAGGGTTTGCCTGAGTTGTTTACTTTGTTTAAGTTTATTTCGAAGTACTTTGATTTCACTGCTGCTGTATTTCCTCTTCTTCTTTTTACTTGTTCTTTAGGGGCATCTATCCAGTTCTGGTGGCTGATTTGCACACAGCAAAACACATACCATGGCGTTTAGGGCCATTACCTATGCTAATCACATGCTAATCCTGTGCTAATCCTATGCACCTCCAACGTAAGTTCAAGTGGGATTCATTATTTAGCTCACCTGGGTAAAAGCAGATTGGGATGGTTAAGAATGTTTGGTACATCTGGCGTAAGAAAAAAAAAATTGGAGAATGATGCTCCATGAGGCCCAATGTTTAGCATGTTGCGAATTAAAAATTGTATTGTTGCCAAATTGTTGTCGTATCAGAGATATCAAAAAGAGAATCAAATCAAAAGTGCCAAATCAAATCAGATCAAATCAAATCAAAAAGTGGATTTTGGTTGGTAACAGTATGTCAGATAACGTCACGTCACTCTGGTTCGTGTACTTATTATTCATAATAATAATTATACTGTGTATGTGACAAATAAAATTAGAATTTGAATGTGAATTAATCATCATCATCATCATCATCATACTGTCCATAATTTTTAATCCTGACATATCCGACAATATGGTACAGATACACAGTTGAGATAGTAGCAGCAAGTTGTTGTCTTCTCTGCCCCTGTTAATTAAAACCTCTCCTTCTGAATTAAAAATATGAACATATCAATCTTATCTGTGCTACAAGATGGTTAGCTGTTTTTTTTTTTTGTAATTTGAATACTACAAAGTGTTATATTTTATTTAAAGGGTTAAAAAATGAACCCATTTCTCCAATACTCTCCAAATAAGTATTCACTTTAGATAAAGTTAGCAAAGCAGGTGATGAATGTACATAAATTTCTCACTAATACACACATACTGTAGCATGCTTTCTGACACTTTAACCTGCTAATGACAATTTAACTTCAAGTTAGATGTCTGTGCATTAAGCTGCTCTATATGACAAATGAAGATAAATGAATTCAAAAGCCACAGTAATCTTTCTAAAAGGTAAAACTAGCAGTGTGTCGCCTTGTACCTCCAGGGTCCGGGTTCAATACCTGCCTTGAGTCTGTGTGCATGGAGTTTGCATGTTCTCCCCATCCTTGGTGGGTTTCCTCCAGGTGCTCCGGTTCCCTCCCGCAGTTCAGAGACATGCAGCTTAGGCGTACCGGATTGCCCATAGTGTGTGAATGAGGATCTGTGTGCCCCATCTTGTGCCCTAAGTCTCCTGGGAGAGGTGCCGGACCCCTCGCGACCATCTGTACAGGATTAAGTGGTACAGACGATGAGTGGGTAAGTGATGACCTTTATGGTTCTTGGTCACTTAATATCACTGGCATTAGGTCATTTGTGAACTGATTATGCATCAGCTAGGAAATGTCATGGTTCTTCCTATACCTCGTTGGTTTTATTGACTTTTGTTTTCATAAGACTCTTATTTTGGCACCACAGTGGTTACCTTATTGAACACAACGTCACTGACCCCCTTACATGGACGGTACCACCATCACTGATAACCCAACATTCCTGTTTAATACCTCTGTAAATACTTCCTGTTCATTCATTTGTACAGTCTGCACATGGACTGTATACTAATATATGTACTGTATATTCATATATGTAGATATGTGTGTATAGGTATACTCTGCATTTCCATCCAGCTGTTATATTACTCATATTTATTCATATGTATATGCATACTATTGCACATAATGTAAATTCACCTATATATAGTTTCTGTATATATTTATTCCACATATTTATATTTAGACATATCTGTAAATTGTCTAAACAATTATGTTTGTACAATTATTCTGTACATTAATTTATCCATCTATGCTCACTTTACACTGCATATTCACGTATATATATATATATATATATATATATATATATATATATATATATATATATATATATATATATATATAATTTTATTTCAGACTCAATTTCCCATCATTCAATTCACCCCAGTCATATGGTCCTGATTATATTCACCTGCACCCTATTGAGCTTAATTGGCCTGTCTATGTATAGCTTGTGTTTGACTTTATTCTTTGTCTTGCTTCTCTTGATTATGCTGCTGTCCTAAAGTTTAGTTCACTGTGACAGATTTTTTTTCAGTTTGGTTTACTGACGTCGTCCTTTTTTTGTTAATATTAGGATAGTTTAATTGTTAGTTTAAAATTTACTTTAATACAATGATAAGAAAAAAAAAATTAAGCAAAGCAGTTGCTATAACATGAAATACCCCCCCAGCCTCACACACACACACACACACACACACACACACAAAAAAAAACAATGTGTTGAAATTAAACGTGTTCATATGCAAAAAAAAAAAAAAAAAAAAAAAAAACTTTTTAATAAATCCAGAGTTCACAGTTTCTGTAACAGGGAACTATAAATACTAATATTAATTTCCAGATGCCAATTTTTATGATTCTATCTTCAGGAGATTGTGAGCTTGATTCCCAGGTGATACTAGAGTGCAATTGATCCTATTCTCTCCGGAAGGAGGGATGGTATACCTGCACTCTCACATCAATCATAGAAACATAAGCAGAAGGGATGGATAGGGCTTTTCTCTGACTGCGTTATGTCATCCACAGCATAATGTGGGCAGAATTTTGAAAAGATTTAGTCAGCCGTGTCGTGTCTTAGAAAAAGCAAATCTTCAAGTCTTCACTTTGCAAAAATTAATATTCAGCAATACTTCTGGATACGTGCAAATGCCGCAAGTCATGCACATTTCCAAACAATAAATTACTTTCATGTGTCTGCATCCTATTTATTTTGTACTTCTGCATTCCTAAAAGCATTAAATTTATCTCATTTTATTTACGCAAACACTAACAATTTTAAAGGGTTAAAAAATAAACCCATTTCTCCAATACATCCACAAGTATTCACATCTTGTTAACGCGTCATGATAATGAATGCTTTGACCTTAATGTAAATGCCGTTCATTTATATTAATCAAGGTGCTTGTTTATAAATAATGTTTGAAGTGAAGCAATTTAAGACCTAAACATCAACAGAGGATTTACTGGATAATTAATTATATGCTGAATTTTGCATATTCTAAAACTTTGTACAAAACTTCGTTGTATGAAACATGCAATATACCACAACTCTAGCGTACACTTTAAAAACTGATGGAACAGTCATTATCATGTTCTGTTCATAATGTTGACACAGATTTCTTTTCTTGGCATGAGTGGTACTGTAGCTCATTCTCCTCAAGGCTTGGACTGACGCACCTTCTGAGATGCTTTTGTGCTCTTCGTAGAAGTATAATGTAATTATTTCAGCGGCTGTAGCCTTCTTGTCATGTGGAATCTGTTTTGACCATTCTTCAAAGACTTCTCTAATCGACAGGGTACATGTATTTCTGCACACAGGATTGCTGCCCACGACATGTTTTATTTAATCTCTAGGAACTCTTGTGTGTGAAAGTTCTAGAAAATCAGCAGGTGTGAAACACTCCAAACCATCCAACCCGGCACTTAACCCTCTGATGTTTTGATGCGAACATTAACTGCAGTTGTTACCTTGTATACATGCGTTGTACTTAGCCATAGCCATAGTTTTTTACGTGCCTCAGAGGCCGTTTATGTTTTGGCTTCACTTTTCCTGATGTGCTAATGATTAGTGCATGTGTTTAATTAAACATTCTACTAAAGCATTATTAAATTCTTAATTCTGCACAGCTCTGACAGGAATGCTGGCCGCAAGGTTTGTATTAATGCACTCTTAATGATAGGTCATTATCTCTATGGTAACAACTGATTTAAAAGAATTAGAGTGGCAGTTGCTACACATCACTTATGTCTAACAACAGATTGTGTTTTGGAGAAGCAAAGAAGGAGAGAAAACCAGAGAAAAAAAGTCCAATAGATTCCAAGAGTCCAATGGGGAAATAAACGTTATAAAGCTCTTCGATAGTAAATGAGGTTCCAAAGCATTCAATGCAAAAACAACTGGAAGGAATTATGGTGTCTTCTTTAGTAAATCAACAGAGCAGTAATATCCAAATTTTTATTTATTTATTTATTTATTTATTTATTTATTTATTTATTTTTAAATATGCAGGCATTATTTAAGTATTAATCCTGTACTTTATAGTAAAGTGTGACCTATATGGTTAAATATCCAGGTAAAAATATCCACATATTTTCTGATAGTGTTAACAGGGGTGAAATTAGTTTTAAATGGCTATGTAGCCAAAAAGTGAAGAAAATAAACTGTACTGACCTATTTTGACCCGTGCTGGTGACCGACAGTTAGTGTAAATAACAATTGTTAGCACATCTGTGATACATAAAGTTAAATGTCCGAGGGCTGTTGTGCTCTATTATAACCCCTCATTGAAGGCCAGTTGTCCAATCAGATTACTCGCTCAGTAATATTGTATATTCTTGTGTTTGGACATTACAGTAAAATATAACCTATATGGTTATATTTTCAGAACATAAAAATCCAGAAAATCTATTTTAACCATAAAATAGACAAATCATGAACCTTGGAAACTTTATAATAAAAATTTTATCATTCCCCTTTCCCAAATTCCATTACTTCCCTTACTATTAAATTTCCCTTTCCCAAATTCCATTACTTAAGTTTCATGTCCCAATTTTATAATTTATATTTTAAATTCCTAATCTGTTTCTATGTCCTTTCCTTCATTTTTTTAAATACCAATTTAAAATGAAATTCATACTGCAGTCTCCATAAGTAATGGGATGGCAAAATCATATTACTTGCTCAAATTCTCATGAACTCATAATCATGTCATGTTGTAGAAGGCAATTATTTGCATAGGACATAAACAGTCATTTCATTTCCTTTTATGCCATGAAAGTGAACCAGTGCTGGCTGGAATCCTTACATGGCTTATTTATTTTTTGCTTGGTAATTAACCTATGATAATGTGAAACAATTGCTGCTTAATTAGGTGGCAACATTGCAAAAAAAAAAAGAAGGAAGGAAGGAAAATAGCAATTTGCTTGAGCAGGTTGAATATTCACGTTCAGATTGGTTATGCATGAAAATTTTTCTTTTTTTACTCTTTTAGTGTTTCTCCGGCAGCACAGTGGTGAAGTGATTAGCACTGCGGCCTTGCACCTGCAGGTTTCAATTTCTGCCGTTTGGTTTGTGTGTGTGGGGGGGGGGGTTCTTCCCGTGTCTGGTGGGTTTCCTCTTACAGTCCCATGGCATGCAGATGAGGCTAATTATAATTTCCAAATTCCACATACTGTGTGAGTGTGTGTGCTTGTGTGTCATTAGATACTGTAGATTGGCACCCTGTCCTGGATATGTCCTGCCTAGTGCCCCTAGTCCCCTTTTGATAGGCTCCGGGGCCTCCTGCAACCCTGTACCGGATATGCGGTGTATAGAGAGTGAGCAAAGTTTTTCAATTTGTTCTTGGCTTTATGTTCCATATATACATAACACTAGCAGCCCTAACAACTTCTATAGACTTTGCATATGAGCTCTACATTTGAACATTGGAGTATTCTGCTGTGAGTAATCTCTCAAATAATTTGCTTCTTTGTTAATTAAGTATAGAAGTTTTCAGCTCTCCAAGGAAGCCTTGTGCTCATTTCAGATTACTAAGCTTTTGGCCAGTGCTCTTGCCTTGAGGTGATTTTTCCTGCTTGAAACTGATGCGGCACCTTCACTTGGCGCAGTTTGAGACTGTTGAAAGTTCATTAATACAAGCTGAATACCGGAAAAGTCTGGACATTTTAATTATTTTTTTTTGAATATAATGAAAACTAAAAGACTTTCAAATCACACGAGTCAACTTTTTATTCACAATAGAACGTAATTATTTAAACTGGAGAAATTTTTATACTTTTATCCACTAAATTAGATCATTTCAAATTGCATGCCTGCTACAGGTCTCAAAAAAGTTGGGACAGGGGAAACAAATGGCTGAAAAAGCAAGAAATATTAATAATATGGAAAATATTCAGCTGGAAGAACATCTAGTATCAGGTCTGTAACAAAAGAGAGTCTTAGAGTCTCTTAGAAGTAAAGATGGGCAGAGGCTTTCAAATCTGTGAAAGAGTGCATAAAAAGATTATTGAATACTTCCATTTATGAGGAATAACATTCCACAATGTCAAGTTACATGGGTTTTGCAAATCTCATCATCTCCAGTGCATAACAGCAAATGATTCAAAAGAAACTGAAAAGAAATCTCTGTGCGTAAGGGACAAGACCTTTTGTTGGATACTCGTGGCTTTCAGGCCCACAGACAACACTGCATCACTCTGTGTCGTTGACATCAATAAATGGGCCCAGGAATACTTCCAGAAACCACTGTCTGTAAACACAATCCGCCATCTGCATATGCCCACTAAAGCTTTATCATGCAAAAAGGAAGCCATATGTGAACCTGGTCCAGAAGCACCGTCATGTCCTCTGGGCCATGGATCATTTAAAATGAACTGTTTCAAAGTGGAAAAGTGTTTTTATGGGCAGACAAGTCCAAATTTTCTATTCTTGTTGGAAATCACGGATGCCGTGTCCTCCGGGCTAAAGAGGAGGGAGACCTTCCATGTTGGCTTTTGAATTCTCAGCATTTAATTCAAAAGCCAGCATCTCTTAAGGTATGGGGGTGTACAAGCGCATACAGTATGGACAGCTTGCATCTTTTGGAAGGCACTATGAATGCCAAAAAATATATAAATATAAAGGTTTTAGACAACTATTTCAGGAAAGGCCTAGTGTATTTCAGCAAAACCACACACTGCAGCTATGGCAACAGCATGGCTTTGTAATAGAAGAGTCCGGGTGCTGAATTGACCTGCCTGCTGTCTAGATCTTTCACATATATAGAACATTTGAAAATTGTCAAAGACGACCACGAACACTTCAGCAGCTGGAAACCTATGTCAGGAAAAAGTGGGACCGAATTGCAACACCAAAACTCCAGACACTCATAACCTCAATGCCCAGACATATTCAAACTGTTTTGAAAAGAAGAGGAAATGCTACACCATGTTAAACTAACTTTTTTTTTGAGATCTGTACAGTAGCAGGCATCAAATTTGGAATGAGCTAATCTGCACAAAATTGTAAAATTTCTCAGTTCAAACATTTCTTATGTTCTGTATGTTCTATTAATAACATGAATTAAATATGAATAAAATATTGGCTCATGTGATTTGAAAGTCTTTTAGTTTTTATTTTATTAAAATGTAAAAAACTTCCCAACTTTTCAAGGATTTGGATTGTATCAACATCACCACATATTCGATTGTCGGTTACCTGCACATATTAGAATAACAGTTAAAAATGACATTAAAAAAGGTTTTTAAAAAATAATAAAATCACTTCAGTTTTTAAGCATAAAGACAACAAAAGAAAAGAGTAAAGATAAAAAAGGCCTACAATCAACCATCATATCTAACACAATTTTTTTTGTAATCATCACAAGGAAGTGATGTTAGGACGTGAATTAATTAATCATAATTTTTGAGCAAAAAACCTGCAACATTTAGACGAGGAATTTGTAAAATGACCACAAACACGAACATTCGAGTTATGAATTTCTGCAGATCCAAACTGACTGGAGCTTAACTTCCGGTTCAAGCGTGGGAGTAGCTCAAGTATATTGTACAAAAAAAATAGACCCTGCAGTGAACCAGAAACCAATATTTACAAGGATATACAGTACAACATTTTCTGCATAAAGTGAATGTATAAAATGTCCGGTACTGTATATTGGTATGTGTGTATGTGGGTTTCAGTGAATCAATTTGGGAGCTTGATGATAGAAAATGGCTGTCCTGTAAAGCTGTCTTAATGGTAAATTAAATAAAACAGAGTTCACATTCCAAAAGTCTCAGTGTGTGAGATTTATTTCCTTAGGCGCGGCTATGTTTTTTTTTTTTTCTTCTGGCCACATGATGGCATTGTGGCTAAAGGGGACAGAGATTTAGTCAAGTGGATTGGTATGCTTTACATTATATACTTATGTCAAAGGCTAATGAGACTCACTTTGTCCAACTTGAGAACGAATCTGACTTACGAACCTGCTCCTGGATTGGAACTCGTTCGTAAGTCGGGGACTACCGATACTGGGTAAAAGTCACCCCCTCATTTCATATTCAGTGGAATGAAATTAAAGAACTGGTGACAAATCATTTACTGTGCCAGGCTGCAACAGTCTAAATATACAATTTAAACATTGTTTGTGTGACAACCTCAGCAGCAATCTCATTTCCCCTCTCATTTGTTCCAACCACTCATCATGCAGCATCACTAGTGCAATACTCATCACCGGCTTGATCTGTCATCTCCGCAGACTTCATTCAGCATTCTGTAGTAGTGACAGTTTTATAAATAGATGTGTTTTAAGATAAAAAGCTTAAATAAATAGTTTTCTTTTATCCTTATTCATCCTTCTAAGTATTTTATCCTGCTCAGATCACTGGGTATGAGGAGGAAAAACTGTACATCTTGAATCGGACACATGCTCACACACTTGGTTGGTTTTGGGTAACGTACAGTATCAGTTGCTACGTTCTGCCTATCAAATTTATTTGAAACAGTATTTAAAGTCATACACTGTCAGGCCAGGGCATAAATACCAATCATCCCTCATGCTAACATTTGTCTAGCTATCGGGTTTTAGCTCCTGCATTTATGGAAATAAACACAGCCACATGTTTTCAGCACTCCTTTATGTCAACAGAAGAATAATTGAATTTAGCTGCATTTTTCATCAGCAATTTGGCAGGTTCACAGGATGGAAAATTGCTGAAGCAGCCAGAAGCTGAGATGGCTGTGTTTTTTTTTTTTTGTTTTTTTTTTTTTTTCGCCTCATTAGTTTTGTCTTCCAGCTCGACACAGTAAGGGCTGATTTGCCTTCATGCACATAAAGACACTTGCTTACAACCATAGGTGTAGTCCTGCTGGATTACTCTGGAAAAATGCTCTGTCACTTTTCTCTCCAGGTAAGGAGAAAAAGGAAGAAATAACATCCTCAAGCAGTTGTACTGAATATCAGCATGGCTGGGAAGCTGTTGTAGGAATGAGGATGCAGCCGAGTGCTAATGATCACGGTGACCTAGGTAGTGTAATTTAATATGATGAAGTAGTTTTACATGCTTACATTTACTACTGTATGTAGCCAAAGGGAGCAGGGATAGCCCGGTGGTTAAGGTGTTGGACTTCTGATCGGAAGGTCCTGGTTCGACCTCCTTTGTCACTGTTGAGCCCTTGAGCAAGGTTCTTCTCCCTGAACTGCAAGTATACAATAAGATGATGAACTGGCAACCTGGGCCTTTAAGAAACTGAGACAAAACTATTTAAACACACTACAATACAGTAGACATGAAATTCATGAAATGTCATAGGCGTCCTCCAGTACTTAAACAAAATTTAGCATTATGACACATGAACTGCCCCAAAAACAGTCAGAATTTTGTTTGCACATTTAGATCGTGACATCTTTAGTCACTTGAACTCTGACGTTAAACACCATACACTCACCGGCTATTAACGTTGCCATGTCAAACAGGGGAAACTATTACCTTTAACCTTAATCTCGGGCCAGGATTGCTGTAACGGTATCCAGATAGACTACAAAACGAGTAGTTTATTAATGATTATAGTATGTTTAGTATGTCTATACCAGTTATGTTTCTAGCTTTGATGAGACATGAACAACCTATAGCTAATTTTCTCTCTAGATAAAACATTTCTAAAACATTAACTACCCTTGAACTGTGCAGTAATTTGGGATTCTTGTGACGTTTTTTAATTGTTTAGGCAAAACCCAGACCACTGTGACTTACACATTTGATACTGCTTACGTCCCATGACGCTGCTGTTTACTTCAGGATCTGCTCCAGCTCTGTATTACCCATGCCTCTCACCGTCGTTTGCAGCTGGGTCTGTTTAGTCTCACCTGTGTTTTGTTCTACCGTGTTTGTGCATTCCATTGTTTCGATCACGTCCTTATGGACTTTGGCATGTATGCACTGGTTCTAAGTCGCTTCTAAGAGTTTTGTGGTCTCGAGGTTCTTTAGCCTACCAATCCTCTGGCTCTGACTGCTGCATGTGCTCAGACCTCAGGCATGGATGTAGGGCATAATGTAGGTCTTGCACAACAGTAACAGTAGTGCCAGCTGCAATGCATAGACATAACATAGAGTAAGCTATTGGATAGGTAAAGGATGGAAAAACTAAGCATGATTGTTGGTTGTGTGTTAGGAGATTTAAAAGGAGCTGTTTCAAGAAAGTCCTCATAACAAAGGATTTGTGCTTTCTCGGTTACATGACTTTTTTTTCTTTAACTTCTAAAAAAGCGATGAGTGAGCAGTGATGTATTTTTGCTATTACATAAGTGATCACAGGAACAACATTGTTTCGTGGATGTTACAAATGCCTTAATTATAACTATGAATTGATAAAATTACAAATTCTTTAATACATTATATAATATTGATTGTTGCCAAATTGTACTTAGGTCTTCATTTTACATTTTCACTTGAGTAAAATGAAAAATGACTCGCTTTTAAATGTACTTTATTATCAAAATTAACTGTGATTTCTTATTCCTCTAACATTTTATGTTATCATTTGGTGATTAGGCTCTCGTCATTGAGAAAGTTCCTATGTCACTCGGGGAACACATTTGTTAATATGAGGTCATTAATTAGTCTGACACTGAGGCATTATAATGAGCTTGCAAAGAATTCATTTAAATATTAAAGAGATCTATGTGGTTGTGAAGAACAGGCAAAGTTTACATTTATTTAAAACTTATCATCTCTGCACATGACTGCAATGGTTTCTCTAGAAAAAGAAAAAAAAAAAACTAAAAATCCCAAACTTTTAACCAAATATCCCAGATATCAGATCAGATTCACGCACTTTGATAAATATTAATCAATGTGTGAAACTGAATTTACTGAGACACTGGATTGTTTGATACTGTAGTTTAGCAGAGGTTACAATCTCATTAATTTGTAATTTAACTAAGTAATCTCAGTTGATTTAAAACAGAACTCCAATCCATCGGTCCAAATACATTTTATTTTCTAAAGTCCAAGTATTAACATTTGAATGGTTACTAGTTCATAATATACTGTAAGAACATTGTACAAGGTGGTAATAAAAAGGTTTTGTAACAAGCCAACAGTCACAGGGAGCACCGACCTTCATAAGTCAGTGTGCCAAAAGACATCGTCCTGAGTACATTAGGAGCTGTGCAACTGGTGCTATTCTGACCCTGTCTGCTATTTCATCCTAAACCGCAAGTTAGAACAAAGAGCGAATGTGAAATTCTACATGAAACTGGGCAAATCTGCCACGGAGACGTTTGACATGATTCTGCAAGTTTACAGCGACGCTGCAATGATTATTGATCTAGAAATCAGATTTGCAGATGATTAGCTGTTGCACTGATCTGATCTTCTAATTATAACAATCTGTGTTCGCTAGGTAGAATGAACTAGCAGGTCAAATCAAATTAGCCAAAATTAAATCCAACACTATACCCTGATTGGTGATTGATTGATTGTTTTTTTTTTCTTCCTATTCATACGTTTAAATAATGCGCAGAATGACAAATTGACAGAACAGTGGAGTAGAAAGTTGAATATTTTACTGTAAATGTAGTGGAGTAAAAGTAAAAAGTCTTCTAAAATTTAAATAGTTACAAAAATGATAAATTTCTTTCACAGACCTGCAGGTTTGGATAATTTCCGTTCCCCAAATTGTCCCTAAGTCTCCTTTAATAAGCTTCAGGCCCCCTGAATAAAGTGGTATAGACAGTGAGTGAGGTGAGTGAGTGAGTGAGTGAGTGAGTTTTATTCCTTGCCTAATGAACCACAATCTAGTGATGGTTCACAGGGAATTAAGCTTCAACAAACATGACACCATTTTTTTTCCCCTTTGGCAAATAGTGTATAGGAGTGTGTGATTCATGATCTTGTCTCTGTTTTAAGTGGAAATCTTATTCCTTGTTCCTCATTCAAAGCTTAATACTTCTTATGTCAATAATATCTCATCGCACACTTCACTTTTTATTCTGGACTGACATGTGGTTATGGAATCCATTTTGTCAGCCTTAAAAGATCAAATCAGTGTTTGTTTTCCTCTTCCTGGCCCATAGCATGGTCGATTTCCAGCATTTAATGGTTGTCTTGGGGTTGAAATAGCCCCAGGTAGAGTAAGGCAGACTCCATATCACACTGACAGCTCCACTTGATCTTTGGTAAGCTTGCAGGAGTCCATTTCAAAGCCTCGAGCATCATTGTTTAATGTATCGAAAGGTCAGAATTGTATTTCCTAAATAAGTAAAAGCGACTGAGTAATGTCACTGGTTTAATTAGTTTAGGTTTTTTTTTTTTTTTTTTTTTTTTTTTTGCAAATCGTTATTCCATCACATCAGCACACTCTGTATTCATATACTTTTGTCCACAAGAGATCTCCGTATCGAAAACCTGTCCTGTTGTTACCCTGCGAATATGTTTACATTGTAATATTTATGAAGTGTTCAGTGATGCTAGTTTTTTAATAACGATTGTGTTTCGCTCTTGGGTTTAAAATCCAATTGAGAAAGAGCTTTGACTTTCAAGGGCTGGAATCTGACAGGGATATGGCTAGAAGTATTATGAACTAAATAAATGCATATTTTTGCATTTAGGCCCCATTCCTGATGTGTGCTTTACTATTTTGAGGATTCAGTAAGAACTTCATGGTCTTCCTGGGAGTGTGATAGGGGCGATTTTCAGTACAGATAAGAACAATAACATATGAATCTAAAGAGATCTTGTTTCTTTAGTTACCATTTAGTTTCCAGTAATGCTCAGTGTTATATTATTGAAAAATCTAATATTATTACTATTATTATTATTATTATTATTTTTTTTTTCATTTTAAGGCTTAAAATTCCAATGTAAAATAGAATACAGTTTCTCAAATGTAAAAAGTCAGAACTAAATAAAGCCAACTTCATCACAAAATAAATCTTGCATGCCAGTGAATATTAATTCTAAATGAATATGCAAGCTGTTCGGGGTGGATTATTCATGTCATTATTTACATAAGCCAGACTCTGTTGTGTTTAGCCAAAATAATCACTGCAGCCTGTGTGCCCTCACCACCCTGTTAAGTGTGTCTTGTTGTAGACTTCAGCAGATAATTTAATCAGTCAAGTACAATGAGTGGTTCATCTGCTTCTACTGCTGTCAATGAACAAAAAAAAACAAACAAACAAAAAAAAAAACAAATCTGATATGGCTCATCATTTCTATAGTAGGTAGCCCTTCAAGCTCAGAACATTTTAGACATTTTTTATTGTATATTGTTTGAACAGAATGTAATGCCATTTTAGCCAAATATACAAAGATGACTCTGGGGGTCATATGGGCAAAGAAATAGTACATATACAGTACACACGATTTGTTTTTATGGTTGTTTTCTACTACTACTACTACTTCTATTTCAACTACTACGACTAATAATAATGTGCTCATTGTGAGAGTTCTACATTATTGCAACATCTTTCCCATATTCTGGTAGTGTTAAAATGTACAACGTTATACAGTAAAAGTAATGATAACTTTCGTTCTACCGGTCATTTCCGATCCACAGTATCCAAATGCACAGTTTGATGTCTGAAGCCTTCCCCTTAACACATAACAGCAGTCCTTCCAAATAAGAACATAATTTTCTTTATTTATTAGCCTGTATGCTGTGCCATTTCTTTGTTAAATTTGCATAGATTTGCCTTGGTGCTTTCTAGGTCTGTTGTTTGTAATCATTTCAATATTTTATAACAGGACTAGAGGTGGTGAAGGAGTCAGGTTCCCAGTTCCCAGGTTCTGCAGTTCCCAGAATGTCCACTAGGCTCCAAAAGTGAGTCAATCCCAGCTCCTGCCAAGAGGGCGTCTCATATTTGAGCTTCAGAAAACCTATGGGTTCAGAAAACCAAAGGCTTTGTCTACCGTAACTCTTTTAATACAATCTATGGTGATAACAGATACTGTAATCATAAATAAATAGAGCTTATAACTGTGTGCTATGGGGTCAACTTTGCAACTGTTTAACAGGAAATGCATTTCAGTTAACTTTAAGTCCACTTGCTGACTTACTTACCAACTGTTCACTGATGCAGACTTGAGGTCAAAAACTGTTCACAGCAAATTCAGTCCTAAAACAATTAAAAGTGACAGCAGTCATGAGTTACCATAGCAAAACTATTTGTGTTAATGTTTTTTAAGTGGAGCCATACTCAGCAGGCACATGTATGCTTAAGCAGACCATATGTGGCCATCTTCAACAGTAAGCAGGAACTCTTTATCTCCAACCAGATAGTGGATATAACCTTTTGTACTCTAAAAACAACCCTATATGATTTAAGAAGAAAAACGTTTAAGTGCATTTGTTTTAAAATGTTATTTTCGTACAACAAAAAGAACGTTCCATTGCACCACATGTAAAAAGTCAATCCATCATGCGAAAGTCTAAAAGACGAAAATATGACCAGTCTTAACCTTGTACGATAAACAAACAGAATGACTAATGTAAAGAGAGAAAATGAGCAGCAGATTTTTCCCAATTTACAGGCAGCTGGAGCAGTCGAAGCTGTGTGCTCTGCTAAATCACCATGTCTTAACAGGCAAACAAATCCCTGTAGCAGACAAAGCAGAGCTTAAAGAAAAAACTACCATATGCCAATCTAATCAACCATTTTTTAATATAGTACATAAAATAAAAACGGTGCCCAACCAACTTCCTTCCTATAGTTTACCGATGTCTGTCTATACTGTACTTGAGTATTTCCCATACTACTCTACTCTTCTACTCTTCTACATTGTTTGATTAGAAACCTATACTTTTACTTGCTACATTTTAAGAAGGGTCTCGTTCATTTTCAGTTGATGAGCTTCTAAGCTTTTCTAATCTAAACATGAATGAAGAATTAACACCTCGCTCACATCATATCACGACTGAGCTACACCTCATGTGGACTGGCTAGGAACAAAACAATTCCATGACTTCTAGTAAACAGAAATGACTAGCAGGTCTTTTCTGAAAGTGCAGACTGGATAGGCACCAAAGTGATTCACGTTTACCTGTGCAATCGATCCCAAAAGCTAGAACTACAAGTTCTACTCTGACTGAGCCCTGAATCGATCAGCACTTAATGTGTCCCAAATCGGCGCCTTTATTAAGGTAAGATTAGAAGTGACCTACAGAACTAGCTAATACACGAGGGGGTATCACAACGTTTTCAGATTCACCCTCCACAGATCTAGTCTCTTTCGCCATACGTCCTCCCTCAGATGTTTTCAAATCTGGCAGTAGAAGTTGCTATTGAGGGCCTGGCCCCTGGGGACGAATTCTTGATGTACAATGCCACGTATGCCAAAAAAGATGATGAGCATACATCACTGGTCGAGCTGTCGACCTGCATGAACTTTTATCTCTCAGGGTTGTACTCGTTCATACAGTTTTGTCACCGGTAATGATGGACTCCCAACGTGAAGGACTTGAATTGACCTTGTTGAAGGTCTTCCCGATCTTTCGTCGTCTTACAGTAAATTTCATACCAACTCGTACTGAGGAGACGTTCTTTTCAATTGTCATCTCTTGCTCATTTGTTTTGTTGTTTATAACAAGCTTATGTTTTATAAGTAATACCGGCGTGCATTATACAGGGTAGCAATGATACAGTAGCAAAATAATGAAAGACGGTAATAACGCTGCTCGGCATTTGTTTAATTAGCATCAAGTCACGTTTCTATATATACAAGTCACAGCATCACATCCCAGCCTCCTTTCCATTAGCTTCAGTAACTTAATAATCTCTCAGTTAACATTTTTGTTTTATTTGTTTTTGCAAAATCTATTTCTCTGGATTTATTTTTTATTTCAAGACATATTGCTAACCACTATAGCACTATATATGGCTGTTAGTAGCTGAAGCCTTTAATTTTTACCAAAGTTAATCAACAACTTATTTTTAGCATCTGAACAACATCATTCTAGCTGTAATGTAATTTGTTGACAAGCTTATGCAGTGTTCACTTCTCTCTGTCCACCCATGTCTAAACCAACCAGTTAAAGAATTTATATATATTCCTTGTGATGAAAGTTTTTTTTTTTAAATAACTTTATAAATGCACAATAAGTTTTCAACAGCATCAATTTCAATTGTGTTTACACTTGTTTAGAACTTTTGCTTGGTCAAATAGATATCCAGAAATATTAGTTTCTTTTTGGAGTTCGTCTATTTTTTAGGATTTAGTAATTATTCTTGAATAAAAAAAAAAATAAAAAAAGTCTACTTGTAGTGGATTACATTTTTAGGCAAGTACACTGTAAAAAAAATTTTTTAAATAAAAAAAAAAAAGCTGCCTTAACGTCAAAAAAAAGTTAAGTAACAATTTGCACAGCTTTTTTAAGTTTACTCAACTTTTAGAGAAATTTGTTGACCAAACAAAATATTTCACATTGCTGTTTAGTTCACACAATGTGTACCCGGTGCAAAATCTTAAGTTGACTCAACTTGTAATTCAAATATGTAAGTTAGCTCAAGCAGTATTGGTTGTGGGCTCAATTCATTAAATTTCTCTAGGGTTGATTTAGCCCAACTTTTCATCTACTCAAAGAAAAAGAACGTCATCGTATTGTAGCCCATTGATGACGCTGGTTCAAGTGATTTCGTTTTCCTATAAAACAATACAATACACCAAACAGTACTTTAAAAAACCTTTTCTTTCAAAACTAATCAAAGTTAAAACAGTTATCTGCATAAAACAGGGAAACCTAGATTCTATTTTGCAATAGCTGTATAACACCAAAGGCGGCACGATGGTGTAGTGGTTAGCACTGTCGCCTTGCACCGCCAGGGTTCGGGTTCGATCCCCGGCCAGGCTCGATTCCTGTCTCTGTGTGCATGGAGTTTGTATGTTCTCCCCGTGCTTGGTGGGTTTCCTCCGGATACTCCGGTTTCCTTCCACAGTCCAAAGACATGTAGGTTAGGCTAATTGGCTTTCCCGTAGTGTGTGTGTCTGTGCCTTGCGATGGATTGGCACCCTGTCCAGGGTGGACCCTGCCATGTGTCCTAAGTCTCCTGGGATAGGCTCCAGGCCCCCCGTGACCCTGAATACAGGATTAAGCGGTATAGATGATGATGATGATGAGTGAGTGAGTGATTCTTTTATATTACAATAGCATAACTATTTTTAAAACCTAGCAAAGATTTGACTTTTTGTAGAACCCCCCCAGTGTATCAGACACGAAGAATCTAACGCAACAAGAGTTTATTTCTCAACATGTAAATCTGAAGGGAGCATGCCTCTCCATGTCCAATAGAAATCGTTTGGACAGCTTCATACAGTAGGTGTCCATCCAGTCCTTTTGGAATTTATTGTTCTAAAGCTGCTGCTTAGTCACCCAGGCCCTCATGGACTACTACAACTTTAACAGCTTGTTCACGCTCCTCCAGTAGACCCAAAAGGCCAGCCGTCACCCCTCTGACCCAATCCTCCTCTGGTTAAAGAGAACAAGAAGTCTTGTAAAGACAAAGATTATAAATCACATCAACTCAGGGAACGGTAATTGCTGGCTCAATTTGATTTATTTATTTATATTTTTTAGTTTATTCAGACTGTGACTCCAAAATTTTCAAGAACACAATGTAACCTGTTGTCCCAACAAATACCACTGTAAAACGTTGGGCCAACAAAACAATATTAATTCATTCCACATTTATCTAGTTGGAGTTTTTACTGTGTACTTTTACTTTGGTTTTGTATCCTTCTGCCATCTCTGTTACTGGACAGAGATGAACTGGTTTAATCGCTTTAGGAATCTAATGAATGTCACATTAACAATGAAAACAGTAAAAGGTTTACCACATCCATATGGAAAATACAAAGTAGATGAAGAAATTTACCCTGGATAGGGTGCCAGGCGATGGCAGGTGACACATAATGTATGACTATTCATTCATGCCTGCTCTGCATGTCTGTAGCCTGTGGTAGACCCAAGATGGGAATGGAATCCTTGTACGAAAGTGAAACAACGGGAAAGACAAATTGTACAATAGACATTTGTGTACATTTATTCTTAGCGTGCGTGTTTCCTCTGTTTTCTCCGAGAGAAACCATAAAATGCTAAGTGCAGTCCATCCTGACTTTCCTTTGGTGCAAGACTTAAAGTTACAGCTTTACCTCTGACTCTTTACTCTTTACTTCTGACATCTTGCAGTGGTTATGCCAAATTGAATTAAATAAATTTTTATCCCTAATGAGCTCCCTGAGATGACAGGAAGATGAAACCTTTAAAGGAAACAGGCTTAAAAGTGAACCCAAGGTTTTGGTATTTAATATTTATCACTTGGGGTGCACAAGTCAAACTTTTGATTGGGCAGAATAACAGAACACAATTATGGGAGTAAATTATTTTTTTTTTTTTATATCTCTCGATATAATCCCCTGCTATACTAATACAATTGTCCAAGTGTATCCAAGTTATCCATGCCTAAAATGCTGGCCTCCCAGGAACTCCTTTAATGGCCCATGTGGAAATGGCTTGGAGTGAGATATGGATGTGGCCATAACTCCTGTAGAGTTGCTGTAAAGTGGTGTTCGACTTTCGAGTTTCCACAGACAGATGTGTCTTTTCTTCAAGTTGGTGACATATTTTCAGTCAATTTCAAGGATCAGGTCTTCCACACATTGAATGTTCAAGGGAACGACTAGTGTGATTTAGATTAATTGGTAGTCTCAGTTTGACTTGAACCAGTTATTTAAATTTCCTTCCTTGCATAGGTCCTGGTTGGCATTTATCATTAATAAATGGTGACATGGTCATAAATAAGACAATTAGAAAATGTTTTGTTTTGTTTTGTTTTGTAGTGGTGTTTCATGTTCCCGCTTTGGACTAGTGCCATGGATTCTAGTCTTCAGATGAGACACATGTTTCAAATGTGATTCGGAGAAAATAAACACACACACACACACACACACACACACACACACACACACACACACACACACACACACACACACACACACACACACACACACACCTCCATTCATTCATCTTTAAACATTCCGTTTTCAATGTCAGCTTGGAGGGAGAAAAAAAATAGTAGTAGCCTTGCTCAAAATCCATCCATAAAAATCAAAAGTCTGCAAAATGCTAAATACTTTCCGAGCTATCTTCTAAGCTGAGCCACTAGCCATGCTAGTCTGAGCTGACTTAATTTAAAAAAATGTAAACAAATGAATGTAATTGGATGATCCACAACAGAGCTTTTTCTAAATAAAGCTGCATTGGCTCATGTTTAGAAACAAGCACGTTAATTCCCAAATTGTTGATCTGTTCTCATCCAAGATTCTTTCATGTATTCAATTTGCTCAAATTCCATCCTGGGTCTGCACCCTGGTCACAGTCTGACAATTCACAACCCTTGGTGTAGGAGGTAGGCTCTCGTTTTTTTTTTAACAAATATTAAGGCCCTGAATTAATAAAACAATACCTGCTGAGGATAATAATACAAAAGAGACTGAAAACAAAACAAGGAGCATGTGCCGCTGTTGCCGTAGAAACCATGGTGAGAAGTGCGCAAGGTGAGAACAGGACTATTGTCAGCATCCCAGTAAAGCTTTTCTAAGTATTTTTATTAAATTAACTGCAGAGAAATATGCCAAGTGTGTCATGTTACTATCTGTTGCCAGTTCGGTCTCTGCTGATGAGACCTGATGAGCAGTTGGACATCATTAGCCTAATGCAGCCACTCCTTTGGGAATGCAAATAAATAAATAAATAAATGAATGAATGAATAAATCTGTTGCATTTAATACCGGTTAAGACATTCGACTATGTGGATTAATGAGCTGGGAAGCACTTTGTGCAACAGTTCTGAGCTCCGCACAAATATTACATTATACACAGAAATCCCCATTTCGTTCCTTAAAGATGGATGATGATAGCTGCTGTGATAATGTGCTGTAGGATTTTAAATGGTTTAGGGAATGCATGCTGACTCACACACTGATGAGTAATTATTAAGTGTCCCTGCTAGCTAAGATAATTCCTGTCTTTGCTTCCAAGTTAATCACCCAGCCGAACAGTCCAGTCGGAAAGGTTCAGTATTGGTTGGAAATAAATGAAGCAGGTGTAGATTAAGCGAAAGGAACTTAATACTATTTATTTATTTATTTATTTATTTATTTATTTATTCATTCATTTTAATTAGAGATAATCAGCAAAGTGCTTAATCAGGAGGAACAAATTCTATGAGAAATTCTGTAGAAATATGACTGGAAATCTCATACAGTATAAATGTAGTACCCAAGTTTTATAGGAAAATCTGTAGGAATGATTAGGTGATGTGTTAGGTTAGACATTCTAACCTAACCCAAATGCTCTCCCTGCCTCTTGCCCATTTATTCAGACTCGGGACCAGCACTTAGAGTGCACTAGCTCATGCAACCCCCTGGAGCTGAGGCCGGTATCCTGACTGTTAATCGATCCCAAGTCATGGCACTGAAATTGTGGAATGCTAAGCACTAGTTCTCCAGGGAAATGCCCCCAAAGTCTTTTTTTAAAATTCTCAATTAAGGTGCATTTCTTATGAACCAATGTCAACAAAATCACATGATAATGACAAGCAAATTGGAAACAATGCTGTTTGAAAGGGATATGTGTGTTAAAAAAAAAAAAAAAACCCTTACTCTAACAAAGAAGTGGATGCAAGTTTCCCACCAATTAATCTAAACACATCTGTAAGCAGATCACACTAAACCCACAAATGGCTTCCCACCAGGACTTGTAATGATATGGTGCATAGTATCGGTTTTAAAGAGGAATTATAATTATAATAACAAAGACTGAGGAACAGCAAGGACAATAAGAGCTTTTTTTAAATAAAAACATTATATATATATATAGCAGTTTAGTTTAAAGAGAATTCCAAACCACGGTAAATAAGTCTTCTCAAAGAATTATAAGACTTCTATAGAATTAGGTTGAAGTTCTCTGGAACATGAACGTCATAGCAGACGTTCTATGCAGTCTCCTGTCTCTAGAATTATATAGAGGTAGTAAAAAATCTAAGGTTTTTGTGTAAAATTCAGATTTTTGTTCTGTTTCCTTTCTAGGATCTCCTTGTTTAAGTGTTGGTATTTGTGAGAAACTAAAGCTGAGCAATCCTTTCTTTTCACAGACCCTTTGACCAATCCAGTTCGGTCAACACAATAAACCCTAGATAGTACCGCTCTATCCTCTGAAGAATTTGTCTCTTTCCCAGCAAAGGTTCTGTAAGAATACACATTTGCTCGAGAATAGGATTGACAAGGATATAACAGAAAGTCTGGGCAGATGGCAGGCTTCCTCAAGGGACCAGGGGAAAAATAATGAAAGCTCTGCCTTATGGACAGATGCCCACCAAAGGCTTTCTGTGTTATTGACAAACATTCAGGTGTCTGCGAGGCTGCGGGTGGGTATAAGTCAAATGACTCAAATGCTGGTTTCTTTTGAGAACGGTTTCGGATTAGCTATCCTTTT
>JAAGKR010010118.1:0-23970 GCA_011419295.1 Clarias macrocephalus
AAAGCAATGCGTCCATTTAGAGAGGCAATCTGCTTGAATAAGGCATCCGTGTACCAATTTTATCCAATCACTGAAATGGCCCCAAAAAGCATGTGCTGAGGGTTTAGAAAAGGCTTGAAGGTAGCTGGGTTGAAATGGACAAAGCAAAATCTACAGTATGCGTTCGAATTCATTCACTCAAATTTTTAGTGTATATGAAGAGTTCATCTATATAGCAGAGACACCTAGAGAAAGACTCTCCTCATGAACATTTAAAATCTACAGCATCCTTTAGAGGCCACTTGATCGATTCAATGCATTCATTTTTTATGTCAGCTCAGAGGGCTAGCTCTCGTCTAGCCTACATCTGCCTCATTTCCTGTCGGTGAGTGCTTTTCAGTCATACATGCATGCATGCCTGGACAGAGACACACTTTAGAAACACGGAGTACCACAAACATCCCAGGGCTCAGGATTAAGGCAGGAAGTGCAGGTTCTGATAAATACTCTTTCGCATCTTATTCAGGCAGCAGGAGTAAGAGAAAGTAGATCGGCACTGTGTGAAATTCTAAAGTGTAAAAAGTCTGGGGGAAAGTCCACCCTCTGTGTCTAACTCAGGCACAAAAATCAAAAATCTTATTTATTAAGATTTATATCTTGTTAACTAAACTTTGCACATATTTGCGAACAATTCTGCATGTATGAAATAAGATAGAAGACAGCAGTGCAGCAATGCAAATGCATAAAAATAATAAGACATCATATTCAAACTTAATGAATGATTAGAAAATAAAGATGAAACAAATTGTTAAAGAGATTCAGGCAATTATATTAGAAAGAATGAAATAAAAAAATCTCTGAAAAGAGTAGTGGTCTATGCAAGACATTTAGCGTCTACTAAAGCGGATGCTGTTTAGCTTGAGAGTTGTTAACATTCTAAACATAAATGTTGGCTCATTAGTCAGGTCGTCTATGCGTTTGTTAATTAATTAGCTCATGCCCACAGGCTACAGTATATTAGATTTTAAATACTGGAGGTCATATTGTGGAGGTCCTTTAAACTATAAAAAGTAAGTCCCCTACATACAAACATTTGAGTTACGGACTTTCAAACATACGAACAGGAATTTGCGTTTGTTCAATCGTGAAAGTTAAATCACAAGCATACAGTACATGTACATGCATGGAAGTAACAGCAGCGGTACTGCTTATAAGTGCCAAGTAATAAGTAATAAGTGAAAAGGAATTGAGAGAATGGAGCAAGGAGGAAAGATGGCAGACATTGCTTGTTCATTTAACATGAATCATTCAATTATTGGCACGATTATAAAGAACAATCACATGGTCATGGGACATGTTAGTTTTATACTTTGTGTAGTTATTATTGTAGTACCAGACAATGTTTGTTGGACTTATGAACAAATTGGATTTATGAGCGAGCTTAGAATGAAACTAGTTCGTATGTTGAAGACTAACCGTATATACTGTGGTATGTACCATTGTGTTTGAGACCACGGTACATACAAAACAAAAATATAGTAAACTCCTTGACATTCATAGGTGCACGTAAATTATATAAGTGAAGATGATGATCAAAGTAAACTGCTTTGAGGCCATGACAAAGCAATGAGTCCATTACATGTGTCCATTGGTAAATGCCATTGTTAAGTGCTGCTTCTGTGGTAGTGATACATATCCTGTATGCCATGGTAGATTGATAGGAATAAATCATTCTAACACAGAGTTGAGTTATTGACTAACTGAAGGACAATAAGCATGCAGGCCATAGTTTGTCATTGTATGAACTAAATAATACTGTTATAATAATTTTACCATGAGATCATAGGCTGCGTTGACTTTATGGATTGGAGTCACTTTCGTATGTAGTCCTAGACTGGATACAAATTTCATATGCATTCATGCAACTTAAATAAGAAGAGTCAGGTCAGATTTCATGTGATTTTTTGCCCTGTACATGTGTCACCCAGCACTGGCAGCAGGATTTTATAACAGTGCTAACAGGAGCTCTAAAACAGTAAAGCGGGGTGTTGGCTTTAAATACAGTCAGCTAACTGCTTTCCATCGTTTGAAATGAATGAGTGGTTGCATAAATATAACATGTTTTTCCTGTGTGACATATTGATGTGTGCATTTGTGCCACTTCAGAGGATGGACGCATCCACAAAAAAGTCAATTATAATTCTAAATATGAAACATCATGACATGCAAATCCAGTCTGACCAAAAATCAGAAGTGAGCAATGTGTATTTGAGAAGTTTCATAGTGCATCTGAATGAGGAGGGTAAAAGCTTTAAGTTTATGTTTCCTTTTAGCATTTACCTGGTTTTTGCTAATTAACTCAAATAAAACAGCACAGCGTTAAGCAGATAGATGTTTCAGGTAGCATATCAGTTAATATAGTATTTAAAAAAGCCCCAGAGTGAAATTTCGACATGTGACGCTTTACTAAATTAAACACATACAGTACAGACCAAAAGTTTGGTCACACCTTCTCATAAAGAGTTTTCTTTATTGTGTTCTTTATTGTGTTCTTTAGACCAAACAAGTCTCTTCTGCTTGTTGCCTGTCCTTAGCAGTGGTTTCCTACCATGAAGGCCTGATTCACACAGTCTCCTCTTAACAGTTGTTCTAGAGATGTGTCTGCTGCTAGAACTCTGTGTGGCATTGACCTGCTCTCTGATCTGAGCTGCTGTTAACCTGCGATTTCTGAGGCTGGTGACTCGGATGAACTTATCCTCCGCAGCAGAGGTGACTCTTGGTCTTCCTTCCCTGGGGCGGTCCGCATGTGAGCCAGTTTCTTTGTAGCGCTTGATGGTTTTTGTGACTGCACTTGGGGACACTTTCAAAGTTTTCCCAATTTTTCGGACTGACTGACCTTCATTTCTTAAAGTAATGATGGCCACTCGTTTTTCTTCATTAGTTTCTTTTTTCTGCCATAAAACAAATTCAACCTCTTTGAATGAGAAGGTGTGTCCAAACTTTTGGTCTGTATTGTACATATTAAGATATAGTTATACATATTTATATATACAGTACACTCTCCCATTCTCTATACCACTTATCCTGTATAGGGTCATGGGTGGTTTGAAGAACGGAGAATGAGGAACTTAAAGGTGCCTCAGTTTATTGCAGGCCGCAAGCAAGCACACAGTCACACAGAACATGCAAACTCCATGCACATAGACCCAACAACAGGATCCAAACCTTCTATCTTGGAATCTTGGAGGTGTGGAGCCACAATGCTAATCACTATAGCATCATGCCTGTGTGTATTGTGTCTCCGCACCTGTATGAATAGATCAATCATTGGTTAATGGATAACATTGTTTGCTTGCTATGGCATGTACTGTATGTATGCGGTGGCTTGTGTGTTTACATCAACATGCAGTGGTGTAAGAACTTTCTGCTAGTTTCTAGATATTGCTTATTGTTGGTGGAATTTGTGACTGTTAGAAGTAGAGCTTTTTATTTCCACTTCCAGATTTGCTGAACAGCTTCTATGCTTGGTTCGATGCGCAGAACGAAGTGATAGCGAGATTGACGAGGTGCTCTCACCATGGCTGATGTGAGGTAAACTCTACGCAGAGACAACTGGACCAGCCGGACCAGACATTGTCCCTGGCAGAGTGCTCAGAGAATGTGCTTAACAACTGGCAGACGTTCTTTCCGACATCTTCAACATCTCTCTAAGTGGCGTCGTTGTTCCCACATGCTTCAAGATCACCACCATCGTCCCCACGACAAAGAAGTCTTCTGTGTCCTGTCTCAACAACTACCGTCCTGTTGCACTCACGCCTATCATCATGAAGTGCTTAGAGCAGCTCGTCATGAGACACATCAAGACCCTGCTTCCCCCTCACTGGACCCACTGCAATTTGCATATCATCCTAATCGTTGCACGGATGACGCATGTAAACGATCTCCAGCCCACTTCATCTGGCCCTCACACACCTAGACAACAAGGAATGTTGTTCATAGATTTCAGCTCAGCATACAATACTATCATCCCCCAACACTTGATCGGGAAGCTGAGCCTGTTGGGCCTGAACACCTCCATCTGTAACTGGATCCTGGATTTTTTGGCTGGAAGGCCTCAGTCAATGTGGATCAGCACCACCACACTTGGTGCTGGAGCACACAGCCCTGGAGCTCCCCAGGGCTGTGTGCTCAGTCCCCTGCTGTTCACACTGCTACTGTAACTCTCAATTGAATAGCTATACACAGCATCAAGTTTTCTGATGACAAAACAATGGTGGGTCTCATCAGCAAGAATGATGAGTCAGCGTACAGAAAGGAAATGCAGAGGTTAATGGACTGGTGTAAAGACAACAACCTGTCTCTTAATGTCAAAAAGACAAAAGAGATGGTTCCTTGGTGTCCACTTGGAGGGGAATCTCACCTGGTCCCCCAACATCAGCTTTCTGCACAAGAAAGCCCAACAGCATCTTTTCTTCCTGAGAAGGCTGAGGAAGGCCCATCTTCCACCAACAATTCTTACCATCTTCTACAGAGGGACTATCACGAGCATGTGGAGCATCTGCATCACTGTCTGGTTTGGGAATTGTGGCATCTCGGACTGCGAGACCCTGCAGTGGATAGTGGGGACAGCCGAGAAGATCATCGTGGTCTCTTTTTCCTCTATCACAAACATTTACACCACACGCTGCATCCGCAAAGCCACCAGCATTGTGGCTGATGAGACACTCCTTACAATCAGTCTTCAAACTGCTGTCATCTGGAAAAAGGTACCGAACCATTCAGCTAAACTCAGATACTCAGATAAACATTCACCTCTATAAAATGGGACATTTGTATTAAAATGCGATATTTATATTATTAGCTGCTATTTGCGCAAGGACTCTTTCTCCACTCACTGCTGCTACACTGTAATACAAGAAATGTTTCCTGTTTACTGAAATGTTTACTGCAAGTTACAATGCCATTAACTTGCACTACCGTAACCCACTAATACAGTATATTACAGGATATTGCATTGTGTCATGTTGTTGTGTTGCTGCTCCTCTTTGCACATTTGCAAATGTTGTCTTGTGTTATCTTTTGTATTGTAATGTCTTGTAAAGTACCTTAGAATAATTTTTGATAATCGATGGTGTAAATTTTGTTTATCTTAGCTAGGCAGCTAAAGAATATGGTTAAAATGACAATAAAAGCCTATTTGACTTGACTTGTATAGTTTCATTATTTATTACCATGTGGTCTGTATATAAAAAGTTTTAAATATTTCTAAGAAAATTAATATTGCCAATAAAAAGGCTTTGCATTACAAAAGTGAGTAGTGGTATGTGTTAATAGAAATGTCTCTCTCGCTCTCTCTCTCTCTCTCTCTCTCTCTCTCTCTCTCTCTCTCTCTCTCTCTCTCTTTCTCCCACTTTGTTGCTTTTGCTTTTATTGCATTGTGCTATTCAGTTTTCCAAAGTGCTGTTCATGTGTGTAGGCTGTAAAGACCGAGAGCCACCACTCAGCACAGTGACTCACACTCTAGTCTGAAGGTTGTGACCAAGTGTTTAACTTTCCAAATGTGTATGCCGTGCACACTGCCTGTATGCTTGCATAATAGAGAGCAGAGACATTTAGAAAAATCTCCAGAAGGGCGTACTGTAACCAAAAGTTTTGGAGTGCAATAATGCTATTTGTGATTCAATAACATGTCCGTCACTTCAAAGTGACCACAAACCTTTATAACCAGACAGATACTCTAAGACTAAAGAGTAAGGTCAGTGTTTTCTGTGGTACTGTATATGTTATTTTATGAGAAAATGACTGTAATCCACATGTAATTATTGATATAAATGCAGGCACTGGAAATTCAGGAAAAGTTGTATATGATAAGGGTAGACAGATGAAAAAAATGTTTAAGTTAGTGAGTTACTGTATGTTAACCTTTGAAATAAAAGGTGGAGTAAAAAAAATACACGCAGGTTACAAAAAGTTGAAAAGGATTAAAAATCCAGTTCAAGTTGTCCTCCAAATCTACATCTGCAATGTTGTACTTGACCTAACTTCTGGCCAGGGGGCATAATTTACGCTGCCTGGCCAAAAAAAGTCACCGTTTCCAAAGGGTCAAATCACTGGGCTTCATCAAGCAAAGAAAACAACTAAGGAGATTTTAAACTGGGTTAAAAACTCTGCAACACATTATTAAAACCTAGAAGGAAAAAGTTGAACTCTCAAGTTTGTGGAAGAAATGTTGTTGAAAAAAAAAATGAATAGAGATCACTTAAACACTTGGTAATATTGCATGGGAAAAAGTAAAGAAAAAATTAAATAAAAAATAAAGTTGGCTAATGAACTGATTGTGCTGAACACATCAACTGAGTTTTCATCCCTGATGGCAAAGACATACTGTATTCCAGGACTCAAATAGTGAAAGAGTGCTTCTGGGAGCATGAGGAATCTTTTTCACACTTGAACTGGCCACCACATTGTGTGCAGTAATCAAAGCCAAAAGAGACTGGATGAAATCTTAGAGTGTGTGAAATTATTATTAATTTTTTTGGCCAGGCAGTGAGAAAAAAAAAAAAAAAAAAAAAGGGAAAAGAACCAATAAGACCGTAAAAATTTCTGACTGTCTTTGTATTAGGATCATGCTGTTTCAGATGTAATTTTAGAATTTGTAATTATCAATATACTGAACAACCTTCATTAAAAATGGTATGTAACGTTCGGTTGCTACATGATTGGAGATAAACTTTATAACATGTTTCATACTCTTTCTCTTATGCACCCTGTGACTTAAACTTGTGAGTGCAGGTTTAAATAAAATTTATTACTCAAACTGCACAAAGCACACTGAGTGTTATACCTAAATAGTAATGGATAGCAATTGTCGAGTGAAATACTCTTTAGCATGTCTGTGTGCCATTTGCCACAAGTACTCATGACTCATGGTTGCTCATGACTGATTGCTATTGAAGTTATAAGAATAAAATAACTTTTTGTGCACAGCTACAGTATGTATTGTAGTCACAGTTACACTGAGCACCAGATGAAAGACAAAACTCTTTAAACAAACTTAACGTCAACCTGAATCACTCACTCTTGCTTGAAATAATCATGCTTATATATATAACGATTTGGAAACAAAAGTGAGTTGCAAATAAAAATCTACAACAAAGATAAATCGTTTCATCAGATCCTGGCAGGGACAGTGGCACAGGTTTGCCTTTGTTCCAAGTGCTTAATTTACTCTATTGTAATTAAAAAAAAAAAAAACCTGAATATCAACAAATAAGTTACTCAAGAGAGGTAGAATTTTGGATCTTTCCCAAATATAGACACTGATATTCCCCTGCTCCACTTCTCAGATTACTACTTTGTGTCCTTCCCTCATGTCCTCCCTGCCCTGCCTCTGACAGCTACTCATTCCCTTCACCCTACTTGCCGCAAAATTTACCTGATATATCCTTCTTCCCTAGCTTCCAATATTTTAACAAACCTACATCTTCTTTTTTTCTTTTTTTTTTTTATCCACTTAAGTCAGCCATCAATACTTTCCTCTGTCCCCCTTTTTCATCCATTTGGCCTGCTCTGATTTGGATCTGAAAAAGTGGAAAAAACTTCAGATCAATACAGTCCTCTTTTGTTTGTATAGTCTTTTTGTCACAAAGCTGCTTTAAAAATATAACATGTATTCTTTTTTAAAATAGGTGAATTTGTATCTTAATCAGTTTGGCCCAAATGAGCAAGCAAGAGGCAACAGTGGAAAGGAAAATTCCATGTAATGCAATAAGCAAGAATCAATGACCCATCTTAATTTTATACCAGGTATTACCATAAATAAATAAATCCCACAACTATATAACAGGAAATTCATTTTGTTAGGGTTACTAAGTTTTGCTTGCCTGAGACTTGTTACATTTTGGTCCATGAACCATCAGAAAAGTTGTAGTCATAAACTTCATAGTATTTGTTCCATAAATGCAGTCAAAATATTTTTTATTGTTTCTGCATGGAACTGTCCTCAGTAATCACATGTATCTTTAGGCATATGGAGCTATCCTCAGCAGCAATCATACAAGTTTACCAAAAACTCTATGCCTATTAATAATCCAGATTTTCTGCTTTACTTAAGGGAAAACTATGTCTGTGTCTGAGTCCTAAAAACTAAACTCTATTCGGAAGGCAAGTTGGGGCTTTGTAAGAGAAGGTCTGGCCTCTCCTGTACATGGTACCAATGAATACCCTGCAACTTTTGATTGAAGTTATCATGGCAGAACATAGATTACCAGCAGTTCATGTACAGTAGCTACTAAGACCATTCAGTGCTTTATAGCCCAATAATAGTTTCTTAAAATGAATTAAAAATTTTACTGAGAGCTAATGCAATCTGGGTAACATAAGGATGATATGTTTCTAGTAGGGACTCTAGTAGGGCTGCTGCAGTGTGGACTAACAGGAGCTTGTTTATCCACAAGGCATTACTGGTATCCAACCTGAAGGTAAAAAATGGATGAAAATGTATTTATTCAAGTTTATTTATTTATTTATTCTAACTTGCCATTTTTTTTCTAAGATGATGAAAATCTACCCTATTAATATTTTCAACATGAGGTTCAAATAAATGACTGGAATCAATAATCACATAAAGGTCTTCAATTGCCTGATAAAACCATTCACATTCACATTCCATACACGTTCCTCAACTTTATTGATCTGGTGTCTCTCATCTGGCTTGGTGAAATATACATGTGTGGCGTCAACTATGTTTACATATGATATTACTCAGAGCATCTATAAACTGATAACAATCAGCTGAGCTTGAGTCAGGATGTGAACATTGCTGTACCTCCTACAACATTTTCTAATGTATCAAGAAGAACGATCAATGGTGTAAAAACAAGCAGGCAAACACAACCCTGATCAGAGGCCAGTACATTTGGACATTTACCACTTTAACCAGTGATGTCTCTGTACTATAATGAGGGCTAAACCCTAAATGAAACGTTTTGTGTGAAAATGTTTTATTTATGAAAATGTTTTATTCCTATGTAGGTATGAGCATAACTGCTGTACTATCTTTTCTAGGATCTTGGAGATAAAGGAGAGGTTTTAAAATTTTAAAATATTAGAATTTTTTAGTTTTCTTCAGTCTTTTAAAATGGGAGTAAAACATTCTTACTTTTCACATTCTTAATTCTCACTGATCTGATATAGTTATTGTATATTTTCAATTACCTCACTATTTATTAAATTGTCTAGCTTTAAATTTAAAATCTGCTTTTGCGTGACATGTTCCATTCTATCACTGAAAAAAACAAATCTATGATACTGATATGATGCTGCTCGCCACTCTCCATAACGGATGGATCTCTCTGATGGATGATCTCTTCTGTTTTTTTTTTTTTTTTGGGTGGGGTTGTTCCGTGGTGTCTTCTGATTTTCTCCATGGGTTAGTCGTATCCAAATCCCACACGTACCTAGGGGTCTCCCACAAGGCTACTGCTCAATCAGGGAGGGCTGAAGACTATCACATGTTTCCTCTGAGCCACTTGATGCCAGCCGACCGCATCTTTTCGAACTGTTCGCTCATGTATCGTTGGGGGCTGCGTTACACACTCAGTGTACAGCGGCAGAGAGCTTGACCAATCAGCTCTCTCTAGGTCCCCGGCTGCAAGAGGCTACAGCATCATCCAGGAACTGAATTCGATATGGCGAGCACTTTACCACTTCGCCACTTGAGGCAATGGCTGATGTCTTTGACGTCTTCCTTAAAGAAAGATTAGCTTCTGATCTTTAACTCCTATATCCTATATCAATTACATCCACATCTAGTGCAGAAGAAATCCTGCAGACTCCCATGCCCATCCGTTCTGCCACATCCCTTATACAACGCTCTAGACCACCTTACAAAATCTCTTCACCCTTTGTACTTTTATTTAACTGCTGAATAATATCACTTTTCTGCTTTAAAGTCTTTAACATAACGTATAAAATCAGCTGTTTCTGTCTGTGCCAAAAGAATTAAAAGATCCAAACCAATCTTGTTTCAAATGGCACATTCCACAAAAACCGCTTATGCTTATTTATGTTAATTATTAACATAAAACCTTTTTGGTAGTTCTAGACAATAAACTGTCTTTCTTGCCTCACGCTGCTATCTTAACATTAAGGTTTGTGCATGTGGAAATATTTCTTGGAAATATACAGTTTCATACAGCCATGGCCCATTGATAGTCCTGAGGCACTATTGCACCTTCTGCAAAGGTGTACAAGTTGTTAAAGCAGAGAGCATTAGGTTATTAGGTTGCATGATTCCGCTGATTTATGACATAAAACAGTGAGAATATGGCTAGACCATATAAGCCTGTTATTGTAAGTGTGAAGCTAGCCATACTAACAATACTTTACATATTTTACAATAACACAGACATTTCAGTCAGAAATGAAAATAGGTAGTCTTACCTAATACCCTGTCCTGCACTTGAACCCCCTTCAATTCTCTAGCATGGATCAACTTGTTGCACCATCCATACTGATACAAAGAAGCCATGCATCAAGACCCTTCTGTGTCCATGCAGACAGTTTTTTTAAAATAAGTGGTAAAGTCACTGGCAACTGAAATAACCCCCCACCTTTAACAACACTTAAATAAGTACCCATCTATTTTAATTAAAAAATTTTATTTTATATTTAGGTTTATGGTTTCATTCTGTACCATCCTAACCCCATAGAAAAAAAAAGCAAATAATCACTTGTTTAGCCAGAAAAAAAAAAGAGCTAAAACCCCCAAAGCCCTGAATCAGTTTCCTGAATCAAGAGTTAATCAAATTTTGTTTAGACTTCTAGCTTTTCTCCTTACTGGCTGTAACTCCTGCCAGACATAGTACACTCTGATCTCTTTGATTACAATTAAACTATGCAACATAGTTTAAATAAAAGAACAATGAATACAGACCTGAGAATAAACTCTTTATTTATTTTGTGATGGACCATATACAGTAGTCATATAGTTCATTTTCTTTCCAAGTGTATCAGAAATACTGTACAATATCAATGACACTGACATCAGAAGAGTCCGTGGTACAGCTAAGAGTGTCACTAGTATAATAACGTTCTTTTCACCCTAACAAACAGGGTATGGTGTGATGTGGGGTCATATTAAGGGAACGCGCCTAATGTACTGCATTATGGCCATTTGGTAAATACAGCTACGCCAACGACAGCACACGCAGTGCTGGTTCCTGCATCTCCATGACTGTGATATTACCTCCCACATCTATCTATGGTCCACATTTGAGTAAGTGTCTGCAGAAATATTGCTTATTGCACCTAAAACTAGTACAGCACAAACATAGAGACTTTACATCATTTTAAGATCAAAAACAAAAACAACCCATGGAAAGGCATGATTGCGATCTATTGTAAATCATTTTTGAAAAAAAAATATTGCAGTACTTAACATGATCAAAATACATTTACATTTACAATAAATATCCCGAATGATAAAAAACACACACTTCCAGAGCGTGCTCACATATTGTTCTCATTTGTCTCTTATAATTTAACACATAAACTGTGTCAATTTAGCTAAATGCCTATAATTATTTTTCAATAAAATTGACCAACATAGAATGTTGTCAAAGTAAGCTAAGTGCAAGAGGTTTTGACTTTTTCCACAAAATGTCAGCAGCAAATTATAATAATAAAGAGAGCACACAGAATAGACAGCAGAATTTCTAAATGACCCTAAATCATACGTCAAACATATCAACATCAATAACTAAACAAACATTATCAATAAAACTGTTTTTTTTTTTTTTGTAACACAAAGCAGTCCAGAGAATGTAAGATAACATGGTCCTGAGGTCCTTTCACAGGGAAGAACCAGTGAAAGCTACTTAAAAAAAAAAAAAAGACAAAACACACCCTGCCTTTTTCAACATACATATTGACACATCAGACACCGTCATTACACACAATACATACACATATACAGACATGTTCAAAATAGATATTCTAAGTTTACAATGTACATCATAGATACTCAATAATACATGAATACACCTGTTTGTATAGTCATATGGTATATACTCCTCACAGTAAATTAACAAAATATACACTGATATTTACAGTTAATATATAGACAATCACAATTTACATACATATACATAATAATAGCTTGCTCACAAATACCATGGCCTCCAGCACCACTTCAAAATTACACCACCTAAATAAAAATGCCTTCTATGAAAATAGCTACAATAGGACTCGCCTGTCCTACTGCTGAGATATAATGGAACTGGCCAGAGGCCCCAGAGTTGTAGTCACTTTGATGGGATCAGGAAATTCCAACTAAAAAAATATACAGCTGTATTTGTGCAATTCTAGATTGTCCTAAAAAATTATAACCCTGAATGAAAAGCTGTCTTGTAGATTATATAATGTGCTACTGGAAAATGTGTAACAGTGCCAGTGAAATAAATAATTGATGTGCTTGGTACATGTAAAATGTGCCTTTTCTCTTTCCAGCTTTGTGTGTGTGTGTGTGTGTGTGTGTGTGTGCGTGCGCGCGCGCGCGTGGGTGTGTGTGTGTGTGTGGTGTGTGGTGTGTGTGTGTGTGTGTGTGTGTGTGTGTGTGTGTGCGCACGTGTGTGTTCGTGTGATTTACAGTCTTTGTCCTATCTGTTTGTGTAGCTCCCATTTGTCACAGAATTGCAAATATTTGATGACGAATTTGATGGAAAATATAAAAAAAGGAGCCTTCACCTACATATAACTCTTGGTCCAAGCTATACTCCTGTGTGTTGTTGTCAGATTGTTCCTAGAAAATTCAAGTTTAGGGTTATATCTATATGAGAAATAAAGTGCACTGGTCTCAAAGAAGCCAGCAAAATGTGCACAAACAACCTAAAGGTCAGGACAGTGTTACAGGAATAATCCAGACTGTCTTGCAGCTGTGCTTAGCAGGCGCTGTAGATATGGGAAGGACATTTCTGAGATGCTATGGAGGTGAAAAAAGGAGACAGATGCAGAGACACGAGACACAGGGACACACCTTCAAACGGCCTTTCATTAGTTACTGAGGACACATTGTGGTAAAAATGTGCTATTGCACACGCAACATGTTGCAGGACCTAACTGCACAAACTTCTTTTAAGTATCATCAATATTTAGCTAAGTCAAAAGTTTATCCAGTCAACTGGGTACACAGCCAGAATTATAAAGTTTACTTGAAAAATATTAAAAATGTCATAATTGTAAGATTAGGCTAACAAAAGGCATCTAATTGTATGTCCTAGTGGATTACATTTCATTAATTCCTTCTCTCATCCAGCAGCTGGAGGACTATGGAAGCCTTCTGCTTCTCTGTTTCCCTGTTGATGCAAGGGTTTGTTGCCAGGGGTTCAATGAAACTTGTGTAGGAACAGCATGTTCATGCTGGGAATTGTGGGCCTTCAACCCTCCACCTCATCCGATGCGAGTGCATTAGCATGCTGTCTGGGACACGGGCTCCCCGGGGAAACACCACTGTGAAGCGTGCTGCTCAAGTCTATTTTTATACCACGAGTCAACATGGCTGTTTCAGGAGAAACACAAGTGCTCAAATGCTCGGCTGCATCATTTGTCAAGATGCAGAATTGAAAAGTGCTTTGGGGGATAGAGTGAAGACCAGAGCAGTAACAGTCTATGACCTTCCCAAAGAAGCTGATGTCCTTCATATACAACCTACATCTGTCATTTATTTTTGTGCATAAATGCATTATACAATATATAAACAATTTTCAAAATCTACGTACTGTAGCATGATTGGTTTTCCAAAAGCCAATTCAACTCCTTTCATCTATTTGTGAGGGGTTTACAGTATATGTGAACCAGTGCAGACTGCTTAGGCAGTACCTGTTAAAATACAGTGCAAGTTGTCTAAAATGATTGTTATCCTATAATGTAATTTTGGCATACATAATATTTACAGCCGTTGATATAAAACATTAATTATTTTCAGTTTTGCAGAAGCAGAAGCGATTTGAAATAGTTCCACCCAATCCTCTCGGGAAGCAAAAAACTAAAAGCTTTAAACAGTTTGTGCTAGAATTTATTACTTTTTTTTTTTTTTTGGAAAAGAATTAGACTGACTGGTATCTGGTACTTCTAACCTCGCCTGGATGACCGAAAATCTTCACGGACACAAAGTGACTGTTGTCTAGTTTCCCAAATTTAAATTAAAGTCATGTTAACTGGTAGAAGTAGAGACAGACTTTATGTGATGCTCACTTTTCCATTTAACAATGACTCTTGTGCTCCAGTGCTTTTGGGAAACTGGGCCTGGACATCCATATAATAGGTATATAATATCCTATCAAAGTGTACTGAAGAACCATATTACTGTTAATATTTTTGTATTATGTGCATTTTTTGTCATCTGCTATATTCATACTAATATATACTGTTTATCTATTATTTACTTAAAACTGTTGTGCTTAATGAAGGCTGCTTTTATCTATTTATTTATTTATTTATTTATTTATTCATTCATTTATTTTAAGCATTATTGCAACCCAACAAATGCTTTTTTTGTGCTGATCACTTATTGCACTTATCTGGCAGTCATCAGATTAATAAAATTAAGTGTGGCAAAGTATTCTACAGCCACAAAAGGCATGCTGTCATTGATACTGTGTGTGTGTTTGTGTGTGTGTATGTGTGTGAGATACTGCATTAAAACTAGATCTATTGTGGGGGTTTTTGTGCATATAGTGCCCCCAAGTGGAAACATTTGGTCAGTACTTTATGAGATTATGGTATATTGTGCTGGGCCTAATAACCTATGGGAAACAACACTTCCACAAGACAAGAGTTACAGCAAATACTAAGGATTACATCGACATTATCTATACAGTACATTTCTTTCCGTTGTACTACTGCTGTGGTTTTATGTGCGTCCTGCAGTCAAATGTATGCCCACACTATGCTAGTGTACCACTGAGAATTTGTACTGGAGTGAACCAGTATCTGAAAATAGTAATGATAAAAGGGAATCTGATTTGAACCACCGAAATATATAATTGGATTTTTACTCCATTTCCCTCCAGTCTGACTGTGTTTTATTTTCCACCGACAAGTCAGGTGACATGACCACTACTGAGCAGGGATGGTGATGCTAGGACACTTCCACTGAGACATGAGAAACCAGAAACTACATTTTTCAAAGTGCTTACATTACAGACTGTTGATAACTGACAACTCTCAGAGGAAAGCACCCTCTTCCACCTACATGGCTTTATAGATGCCACAAATGATTGACAGAAAGAAAGAGAGATTATTTTCCTGACATTATGAAAAGTAGCTTTATAATATTATTTCAATCTTTTCAAGTTGGGGTTCTCTATTCACATCTTTTGCAATTCACTCTCACTCATTCTCTATACCGCTTAACTTGTACAGCGTTGTGCCAGGCCTGGAGACTATCCCAGGGAACGAGGTGTGGTGCACCCTCGATGGGGTGTCAATCCATCACAGGGCACACAAGCACATATACTCACACACTACGGGCAATTTGGAAACACCACTAAGCCTAATCTACATGTCTTTGTAGTATGGAAGGAAACCGGAGTACGAGGAGGAAAACCACCAAGCACAGGGAGAACATGAAAACTCCATGCACACAAATCTGGTGTGACAATTTAACCTCCTCTTCGTGAAATTTGGGTTTTAAATAATTTTAGCTATTAGCCATTATTCAAAACTGTGAAACTGTAATTGTAAGAAAGAAAAAAAACAGAAAATTTGAATGAAAAAGATAGGATAATTAGAGCTTTTCTTCACAGCTTTCACACCTCAACCCAGGCATTAACAATAGTCAAAACATAAAGAAACATACTGAAAAGCCTTTTAGCTTTATCCCCCAGCTGTAATCATTACTGATCTTGTCAGTGCTATTTTTTTAAATCTATATTCATGCTTATCTACAGTATATCTGTAGTATCTGTAAAATTGAATAGGGTATATTCAGTGAATCACTTACCAGAAGATTATGCAAATCTCGCAGTGTTATGTGGATGATTCAGTGATTTCTGTCCAGGACCTATTCTGAAAAATGCCTTTGGTCCAAATGTGTAGGTAGGAAAGAGAAGTACTACTTGCAACTTGCTAATTAGGGCTTGATATAGAGAATGTCCTTCGGTGGCTATTTTCTTTCTTTCTTTTTTTCAGTCCTGCATTATTCATTGATCACCCCCCTACGCAGATACAAACACACACATCATCCCTCACAGAATCCCAATCTACCTGTATGGCTTCAAATAAATTACAATAATGCTGTGGCTTCTCATGTCCTTTTCCTTCTTATTTATCAGTCTTTGGTGGGTGATGCCTTCGAATCAAGGAGGAGCTCAGGACTCAGACTTGGGTGCCACAGGGTTGGTCTGGTAACTGCTGCCATAGCCGCTAATAGATGTGGAGTTAGTAATGAGCTCCACAGGTGACGTGCTGCCTGGCCCAAGGTACGCCCGGTGGCTAGGCATGGGAGAGGGTGTCTCGCTGGTATTTTTGCCCAGGATGAAACGTGTCTCATCCTCTAGGTTTGAGGTATCCTTCGTCAGACTCTTGCGGTAGGAGACAGACAGTTTATTGGAGCCATCAGGAAGCCAGTTAAAGTGGCGTGCAATAAAGACCAGTGGCAGAGGAAGCATGGCTACAATTATGAGAGCAAAACACATGGTCAGAGCCCATGGAGGGTAGCTCTGGAAGCGCTCTTCCGCCTAGACAGAGAAAACCAAAAGAGGAAATGTTGTTGAGGTAATGTTGATACACAGGTGATGCCCTACGAGTGACGGATAATATCTCACAAAACAATTCAGGTATAGCCATTTCATACAGATGACAATAAAACCACTCTCATAATATAAGTCCTTCATGATGGAAGAATTATTCATAAAAAAAGCGCTTAAAATGCTGTGCCTTTTACCACTGTATTGACTAATTTAATAGATGAGGTCAACTAAACTTTTAAGAATGATAAAATAACCTTGATAAAATAACATAGTGATCATGTTGAAAGCATAACCCCAAAACTACATTGCATTCAACTTTCAAATAACAGAATATCAGCTTTAACCTATAGGATTTATAACATTCGGTCACACAGCATCTGAAAACATGGCATCTTGATTGGAGGAATGGACAAACACAACAGCTTCTCCCTTCAACACGTGTATCAAATGTCCCTTGCACACAAAGTGCTCACGTGTCTCTTGACTGTTATAGCGTTATCTTTCTGTTTCATTTTCTTTACCTAGCGGTAATAGCACCAAAAGTGGAAAAAAGAGCCTCTGTGATCTTCTAAAGGATAGCAACTTCATATAAAATTATAACATTTATTAGGGAAGGGAGTCACCAGTCACCAGCTGATACAATAATATCACGATCATATTCTGGGATCTGGGAATCACCAGTCATCAGCTGATACAATAATATCACGATACCTAGGTGCCAATTCAATTGATATTGCGAATTAGTAAGTATGACAATTTTAGAAATATTCGATTCAATATTTAATTTTTCTGATTTAATTTAAACTTAAGCCCTTAAACATTAAAAAAGGTTCATTATAGCTTTGATCGTCCACCATGATTATTATTTCTAAACAAACATGGGCAATAATTCACCCCTAACACACAGGCTGCCTGTGTGTAAATAGTTTAGATGTACCACCTGAAGGATTAAAAAGAAACAGGAAGGTTTTATCACTACAAGTGCCAAATTAGGTTTGAGACTAATTAGTGCATGTGGTGTTTTGAGACTGGTGTAAGCTAGTGTAATGTGTGGCTTTCGAGACTAATTCGCATGCAGAGTTTGGAAAAAAAGCAGATCAGAGGCTTTTAATGTGTGCAACTTTTGACAATGTAAATGTAATTTCTGTTACAGCACTCAATTTAGTGCACTCGGCACAGATATTACAATTATCATAACATACAGTAGACTTGAGATTTCAATTTGACATTTATACTTGCAAAATTTATCAATTTAACTTAATACTTGCAGCACTAATGTATATACACACTGCATAAATACACACATGACTCTCTCTCTCTCTCTATACACCTAAAGGATTATTAGGAACGCCATACTAATATGGTGTTTGACCCCCTTTCGCCTTCAGAACTGCATTAATTCTACGTGGCACTGATTCAACAAGGTGCTGAAAGCATTCTTTAGAAACGTTGGCTCATATTGATAGGATAGCATCTTGCAGTTCATGGAGATCTGTGGGATGCACATCCACGGCACAAAGCTCCCATTCCACCACATCCCATAGATGCTCTATTGGGTTGAGATCTGGTGACTATGGGGGCCATTTTAGTACAGTGAACTCATTGTCATGTTCAAGAAACCAATTTGAACCATTTAAATTATGCCCAATTGGCACTAAGGGGCCTAAAGTGTGCCATGAAAAGATCCCCCACACCATTACACCACCACCACCAGCCTGCACAGTGGTAACAAGGCATGATGGATCCATGTTCTCATTCTGTTTACGCCAAATTCTGACTCTACCATTTGAATGTCTCAACAGAAATCGAGACTCATCAGACCAGGCAACATTTTTCCAGTCTTCAACTGTCCAATTTTGGTGAGCTCGTGCAAATTGTAGCCTCTTTTTCCTATTTGTATTGGAGATGAGTGGTACCCGGTGGGGTCTTCTGCTGTTATAGCCCATCCGCCTCAAGGTTGTGCGTGTTGTGGCTTCACAAATGCTTTGCTGCATACCTCGGTTGTAACGAGTGATTATTTCAGTCAAAGTTGTTCTTCTATCAGCATGAATCAGTCGGCCCATTCTCCTCTGACCTCTAGCATCAACAAGGCATTTTCGCCCACAGGACTGCCGCATACTGGATGTTTTTCCCTTTTCACACCATTCTTTGTAAACCCTAGAAATGGTTGTGCGTGAAAATCCCAGTAACTGAGCAGATTGTGAAATACTCGGACCGGCCCGTCTGGCAAAAATTGCTTAAATAACCTTTCTGTCCCATTCTGACATTCAGTTTGGAGTTCAGGAGATTGTCTTGACCAGGGCCACACCCCTAAATGAATTGAAGCAACTGCCATGTGATTGGTTGATTAGATAATTGCATTAATGAGAAATTGAACAGGTGAGTGTGTACATATATATATAGTGTGTGTGTGTGTGTGTGTATATATATATATATATATATATATATATATATATATATATATATATATATCTCAACTGCATGGCTGTTGCACTGTGAATGTTTCATATGCTTGCACTTTTTATCATACATGAATAAGATAATTAGGGATTTTCATTCAGGGTTTCACTCACCAGGTCCTCAACCCATGCATTGTATCCAGGTGATTTGATAGCCATCTCGATTACACTAGCAGTAATAAGAACAAGGAGGCAGGATGGAGAAACATACTTCCACAGATAAAAGTAAAATCTGTATGGTTTGAACCCCAGCATATCTTCTAGATCCTGCATGAACCTGATAAAAAATATATACAATAATACCACAAAATATTTTGCATGTACATTTTAATAAACTAATTATAGTAATACAGAGATGATCTTAAAACGCACATGTTGTGTGATGTTTCTGGGCAAATTCATAGGCCTTTCATCATGTATTAAAATAACTTGTCCACAAATTAAAAAGACAGAATAACTGATAAAAATACACAGGGTACCTTTTGGTGCCATAAATCCAGGCCACAGATATATTTTCCAAGATGACTACGATTGTGAGAGGAAGACCAGCAGAGTAGTCATCGAACATGGTGACGAAATAATTTCCGGATCGTTGCACAAATAACAGGCCACAAAAAAATGCAATAATACAGCAAACCACTGAGGAAAAACAAAGGTCAGAGGTTATCTGGTGTCTCCTAAAGGAAATGATACCCTTCCTCACAGTCCACTCCCAGACAAACAAATGCACCTTGCACCAGAATAAAGCCAAATTTAGCAACACATCTGCTCCAGTTACAAACAGCAGAGATTATTTTGCATGATAAATCAATAGTGGAACTGTATAGTGGAATAGTGGAATTGGTATATACAGTATATCCAGTAGTGGATTTAGTATACATTGTATTTTAATTGCTGAATAATAAAAAATATATGCATTAATTAAAATAGAAATATTTGACCATGGCATTTTGAAACAGACAAATATACAACTTGCATATTTGAAAAGTTTTATTTATGTGTAAACCTCTCATGCTGTTCATTGCTGTGAGCTGGATGGTAAAGTAAAGTCATTTATAACCAAACCATCTGTTCTCATTTCTTTGTCTTTATATTTTATATAATGATCATTTCTCTTTGAATTCTATATTATTTTACAACAAAATTGTAAATTTGCAGCCTATATGTTTATTTCTAATTTTAATAATTTTTGTTGAATTTTACTCTTCTAATGTTCGTGCAATTGTTTCTTTCATTGTAGTGAAATCTATTTTTAGTGACATACAGTCGTACAAGCATTTCCCTGAATATCTTACTGTTTGGTTGTGTAAGAGATCAAATAAATAAATAAATAAATAAAGTTGGACTTAGTCCTACTTTTAATGTCTGACTACATAGCGGTAGCAGTGCTTTTGGGTAGATAACACACAGCCAGTCAATGGCAGAAGCAGTAGCATCACATTGCCACAAATTCAGACAGCAAATTTAAGACTAGCACTCTTACAAGTTCTAAGGAAGTTACTAGTATTCCTTACACCTTACAATTCCTGACCTGTAGCTACACCTTTGGTTCCATTAGGAACCAAATATATGTCATATGTCATATCAGGACGTGAGAGTATGGGTATAAGAAAAAAGCCCCATGCTTTGCATATAAAAGTTGCCATATAAAAACATCCAGTATCATTCTGAACCAAAATGTTAATGTATTAATGTAAATGTCTGAATATAAATATTATCAGCTTTCTTCATATATATTTTACAGATGATTCTCACTACATTCTGAGTTAGCTGATTGACAGAGTGTTCAGCCCCATTAACTGCTGCTTGGTCTAAAATTGGCACAAATCTGCATTGTAGATGTGACTGCCAAGACTACCATGGTTATTAGACTCAAAACTTTTATGGATATTACCTCCAGTAATTGGATAAGTCATCTAAGTGCGAGCAGCTCATTAATAACGCATACCTCACATAACTTCATTTGAAATAATAAAAAGTGCGTGTAGAAAATGCATTAGTGAGTACGTATGTGTGTGTGTGTGTGTGTGTGTGTGTGTGGTAGTTCTCACCAGTCAGGATCTCCTTGCGTATTTTGAACGCATCAAGGATGGGAGTGGTGATACCAGTCATGGTGCCAATCATGCTTCCCAAACCCAGATTGATCAGCATGAAAAAGAACATCACTGACCAAAAAGGAGATCCTGGAAAGTGTGTCATGGCCTCTGTAAAAGCTATGAAGGCCAAACCAGTACCTTGAACAGCCTGCAGGTACAACAAGACAGAGATAAATTAGACAGAGATGGAGAAGACTGCCACAGTTCCAAAATAAGTAGGTAATAAAACCCAGTAGGGCAAGCTATTATGCGATAATATGATGATGTGATGTCATTCCTATCCGAGTTTTTTTTCTAATTGTATTATTGTCTCCCAATAACAAGGTGGCACCTTGGACAAGGTGCCAATCAATCACAGGACACACACACTCACTTAAACACTCATTCACACACTACGGCCAATTTAGGAAGACCAATTAGCCTACTTGGCAGGTCTTTGGACTGTGGGAGGAAACCAGAGTACCCGGAGGAAACCCACCAAGCACGGGGAACACAAGCAATCTCCATGCACAGAGACATGAATCGAATCTGGCTGAGAATCGAATCCGGACCCTGGAGGTGCAATTCAATTCATTTCAATTTTATTTGCATAGCGCTTTTAACAATGGTCATTGTCGCAAAGCAACTTTACAGAATGAAAAAATTATAGAAATAAATTAGAACATGTATGGACAAAAAATAAAGACTATATTAGTGATATAGTCACTGACTTCTTAAATCAATTATAAAACATATTAAATTTTAGAACATATTACAACGAATATTAAATCACCTGATTAAAATCTCAACTGATCCAACAGCCAACGGTGATATAAAATCGCATAGCAAATTAGACAGTATAAACATAATTAAACAGCATTAACTCAGTGAATTGTAGACTGACTTTATTGAGTTCATCCTCCAGTAGACACTGCTCCAGGCCCAGCTGAGCGAAGCTGTCCTCCTTCACAATTTTAATTACTTCATACATCTCAGCATAGTCTGATGTGGTAAGGTGGGAGAAATTAACATGAGGGGGAATTAGATCGTGACTCAGAATATTGGAGTTCAGGTAGCCCAAAATCTTTTCCGCATTCCTAGAAGTAGAAAACAGCCATTATGTGGTTATGTTGCATACAAATCTATAATAAAATTACTAATGAACCATTTGCAGACCTTAAGAACTACTCACTCATTTAATAATGTCTCAGAAATTAGTGTTTGGATTTTGTAATATTCATAGCAAATATTGTATCAAAAAAAATGTACACTCACTCCACCACACATTTTTCATTCATGATGTTGGCTTTGAAACCAAGCACAGCAAACACCACCAGTGTGGCCAGGATAGAGGTGAGGAAATTGATAACCGACACTAGGACGGCATCAAAATGGCAGTTGTTGTCTCTCTTGTTGTAGCTGGAGAAAGCAATGACTCCCCCGAAACCCAGACCCAAAGCGAAGAAGACCTGAGTCGCAGCCTCACGCCATACCTGTGGCTCCAGCATGATCTCTAGCTGCAAGAATATATATTCAGTGGAATGTTCATCCATTTCTGCTCAATCATTGACCCCAAGTTCATATATGATCAAGAGCACTTGCTCAGTCATTCAATGATTTATTATTTGAAAATCAGTTTCCTGGACCTATTTATATGCACCTACTTAATAACTTAGTGCCATCTTTCCTTTCGGTCATGCATGAGTAATGAGTAATACAATTATAGCTCTATAAATATGCATGACTTTATCTTGATTGCACCAGCAGGGGGAGACATTGATCAGCGTGGCACACAAAGATAAGAACTGAATTAACTATTCAATTCAATTCAATTTTATTTGTATAGCAACTTTACAGAATTTAAAATTTATAACATGTATGGAAAAAAGTAAAGCTATATCAGTGAGATTCAGAGTCGCTGACTCCTTAAATCAATTTTAGAACATATTCTGCTGTCCCACTGCTTACACATGTGTAAAAAAACAAGTAAATAATTGTTTCTGTGTGCGAGTGTCTTTTTACCTTTGGTGTGAACATGTGAGCAATGCCATCAACAGCCCCCTTAAGAAACAATCCACGCACCAGGAAGCAGAAGAGCACCACATACGGGAACAGAGAGCTGAAGTACATCACCTAAGGAGTTTACCATAGTTCAGGGAATCAAACAGAGAGTATCCTTAACAGGAGCATATACATAATCTAATATATTAGTCAAAGCTCTGCTAGTTTAAGAGAATATAGGATTCTTTTCATCACCTTTTTATAGATAAAGCATCCCTCATCAAATACTGTACATAGGTGCTTAAAATCTTCAGTGATCAAAAAGTACAAAAAAACATAAAAGATGTATGGTATTGAATATCCGGTTTGAGCTTGTGCTCACCTTCCCAGAGGACTGGATGCCCTTTATGACGGCTAAGCAGACAATGATCCATGCAGCCAGCAGAGACACAGTCATCCTCCAATTTAGCCCTCCACTGTCTGCAATAGTGCTGGTTATGTTTAGTGTCTCACGGTACCAAAAGTATGTGGTGGCGGAGCTTTTTTCACACTCTGGCACTACAACTGTTCAGGGAGAGAAGCAGGAAGGCTAAATACAAACTGTAATAACTATGAAGTTGCTTACATTCAATACAGCTAAATTATATAGCCGTTCTGGAAAACTCAGTGGATATCACTGTGGTCATATAACAAATTTTTATATAT
>JAAGKR010010119.1:0-23967 GCA_011419295.1 Clarias macrocephalus
TAGTTTTATATTATCAGAATAAGGATTATAAGATTTAAAAACTTACCCATGGTAACAGCTTGCTGGATTCTCCTCCTTCGTTCTCTGTTGGAGTCTCAGTGTTGTTCTGAGGTAAATATAAACTCCTCCCACTGTCCAGAACATTCTGTAGAGCTTCAGAAACCTGTACAGCACGTGACGTCTCCCACACGAGCAGGAAAATTATGGGATACACCGTGTGTGTGTGTGTGTGTGTGTGTGTGTGTTTGGGGGCGTGACCTTGTATGTAGATTACCCTGACTGTTTCCCTGTGAACAGCGTGTGGGCGTGTCCTGTCTCAGGTCATTATCAGTCAATGAAGTGTGGCAGAAAGACTGTATCTCTCCTTACATTCATATGAATTACATAAATACAATAAATAGATTACATTTATTTTTGATTAAGCTTGCTACATTTAAAAGTAGACACTTTAGGCTTTCTATAGATATATATGTATAGATATATAGATATATGGATATGTGTGTGTTCATTTTAGTGACGCGTTTAAAAAGATTTTTGGGGAGACTGAGACGGCAGAAAGCGCACCCCGTTTATTTTCTTTATTTTACAAAAGCACAATGTTTTATTGATATGTGAGTGTACATTAACAAATAAAGATATAAATCGATACATTACAGGTATGTTTATGGTTAAAAATGATGGAACATTTTAAGTTATTTTGACGGTTACCATAAAAATGCAAGTGGTCCCATCGCCAAAACAGCGGACCCCCATGATACTGGTGCTGGTATACTGGTAACCCTGCTGGTATAATTGCTGGTCAAGCTGGTGACCAGCTATGATGGTCTATGCTGTTTTTTTTTTTTTTTAGTTTTAAGTGATTTCCATTGATAATTTTTTTAAAAGTGCATTTATATAAAAGGTTTGTGTTGTGTTTTTAGACAGCCAACAGATATTTAATAAATGTAAAATAATGTATTTACATGTTTTTGGTAAATGGATTATTTTTGTCTCTTGTATGTAAATCCATTTAAAGATAACACTACACAGTCCATGTATTTACATCACACATTATTTTCAGTACTAGCTATTAAAAAACAAGATAATCAGCTAAAATGGTAACCAATTTCAACTACCAAACCTATGCTGTTGGCCCACCATATAAATCATGCTGGCCTATGCTGGATTTTTCAGCAGGGGAATAGAGCAGATCAACTTGACCTCGTGCTACCAGTGTGTAAGGAAGATGGGACATAGCCGTGGAGCTTAAATGGCATTAACAGGGGAAGACAAAAAAAATCTCCCACAGCTGTTACATCTGTACACCAACTTTAATTGATGTGCAGTAAAAGCCTTTCCCACCACATCGCAATTTCCCCAGGCATTTTCTATAGTTGACTCCACTCTCTAAAAGAGCTAGAGAGAAAAGACTGAGCATTACCAAAGATTGAATATAAAGAGAGAACAAAAGAGGACCAAGTACTGAGACTTGTGGGACACCAAGGACAATCAATGTGTCAAATGCTGCTGAAAGGTCCTCAATGATGAGGAATTATGTTAGTTTGGCCGATTTAACAGCATGGAGCAGCTCTGTGAATGTCCCACATTTCTTTCTTTAAACAGATATTTTTTTCTGAACAGCTCTTCTTTCTAAAGGACTCCCCCCTCTGAACTTTTCCTCTATATAAAGAACTCATCTCTCAGAATATCTACACTCTTTAAATGACTCCCAGAATAATTACTTTCTATAAATGACTTCTTTCTCATTCTTCTAAACCACTTCTCTTTAAACAACTACAGCTCTCTAAATTACGTCTTTCCCTGCTTTTGAAATGACTCCTCTCCTTAAGTGACTAATTTCTCTTAAATGACTCTTCTTGAACAACTGATCTCGAATCTCTCTAAATGATTCTTTACTCTGAATGACCTCTCTCCCTAAGACCTATTCTCAAAAAGTCTCCTCTTTCTGGAGTTTTGAGTTTGAGTACTATTATATTCAGCTTCCTAACACACAGTATGACTGCTCAAGTCCTGCTATCCGTTATTACCCAAATGGGGATGGGTTATGTCTGGTTCCTCCTTTTTTTGGATTCTGCAGAGATGCTTTGCAACAATGATTGTTAAAATACTATATAAATAAAACTGAATTGCATTTGAAAGTGATTACTTTTTCTCAACTAGTAGAAATATAAATGCAGGACTTCTGCATTTCCTTAAATAAGTAAACATATACCATCAGATGTACCCCCACACACACTGGTCTCAGGGTGTAACCAGTGCACTTTTTAAAAATCCTTTAAACGTCTGATTATAGAAACATAATTTTCAGTTTATGAGGATTTGCCATTCAGATAAAGTGATGAAGTCTCACCCAATCCTACACAAACTTCAGCTTTAACCATAACTGTCTGTAAGCCTTTATGCTTTTGAACCTCAAATACTGTAGGAATCAACCTGATCAAGAAACTGTCCCTTAGAAATATTCTAACAAATGAGCAAACGTCAAATCAATCACAATCACTACCAAAACACAAATGCAGGTGATGGGTGTTTTCTATTATTCTTCTGTGGTACTTAGGAAATGGATGCACGTTTCATCATAAAGGAACACTTGAGACATCTTTCATAAAAGGGTTTTTAGCCACAGGATAGTGAAGAGCACACACACACACGACTGAACAAGTGAAAGTCCTCGATCCTATCAGTGTTTAGGAAAAGGATTTACACTTCATGATAAAATTTAAAAAGCAAGCATGAAAACCTTATCTGTAGGATTAACATTACTAGTTGGTCTTTATTAATCCTTAGTTTAATAACACTTTTTTGAGACTCTAAAGAAGAAACACAGTAACACTGGTCATCTTACAGTCTACATAATACGTACCAAGCTTTTAATGTAATAATCCCAGACGCATAAACAGAACACAAGCACATGAGCAGAAGCCAACAGCATTGACAGGGACGTGCTGCGTTCATAGGAAGTGTCATGTGATCGTTACACTGAAAGCTGTTTGTGCGTCAAGTGATGTTTGATATCTCCTCTTATCCATATGCTCATCCAAATAAAAGGAGACCATGTGCAGTCAACATCTGATGCATTAGGCCAATTCTAGTACGCAGGGTATAATTACCATATTTCTGTACGATAACTGGGTTTGAAACTGCCCAGTGCATCGTTAAAACCTGGACGGTTTAAGCAGCAATTCCACAGAATAGACATGTTCAGGAAGGAGGGTATTTACTTAAAACCCATACACTTTACCTATTGATGCTACCACCAGTTGATTTCGAGAGACCGGATCACGGATAAAAAGCACACCGGGACAACAGCAGTTTTATTTTAAAAAAAGGCACATAACTTTAATCAGACCTTTTCTGTTTTTTTGAAAAAATATTTACAGAAAATATACAGCAGAACTATTCAAAGTCAGGCCAAGCATCAACCCAATGTGATAAAACCATAAGTGGCCAGTGGATAGTGACACCTGGCAAACGGAAGTCTTTAGACAGAAACGCATTAAACAAAAACACAGTTGCACAGCAGCCTAACAGAACAAATAGTTTTCATTTTCGTCTTAAAATCAACCCCCACCCCGTTTCGCCTCAACCTGTCAGACGGTAAAAAGCAGTCATGCTGTCCAAAACATGGAAAGGCATTCTGTAACCGGTGGTGTAGCCAGAGAGCGTCAGGGTTGGAATAGAACATAGATGCTGTGTAGAAGACTAGTGCTGTTCATCCTCTGGGCACGAGTGCCAGGTTAGCCTCTCCTCATAGAAAGCAATGACCACCTGCGGGCAGCGAGTGTTGGCCTCTCGTGCTGGCACCAGGTCTGCCTCATCTGAATCCTTCCTACAGAGGGAAAGTACAAAAGGTGAAGGGACATTTACATTCCTGTTCAACCCAGTAACACCATATGATCATAAACCCCAAGCCACCCGATCGTCAGACTCCTCGACGGGAAAAGTGAGCATGCGTCAGCTCATTCGTTTTATAATAGCAGTCAAGGAAAATCTAACAGTAAAAACTGAAAGTTAATTAGGGACAGGAAGCACCAGGGACCACATGATACAATATCACAATACATCAGTACCGATTCACTTTCTACTGTATTCTGTATTAACAGTTTAGAGCGATAACATTTTACCACCCCAAAAGTTTTGAGTCATAAGTGCAGAGATATTTTCCACCATTTCTCCTCTGACACCATCCCAAATAAAGGACATGGTGTATGCCTCCGAGTGGCGCAGTGGTAAAAGCGCTCGCCCTATCAGCTCGCCAAGCTCTCTCAGAGGAGAGGGATGAGAGGTACTTTAGTGCTCCCACATTAATCACGGCTCTACAGCCAATCAGGGGCATCCGTGAGCTCGCGCAACGGAGGGAGCGGATAGCACTGTCCTCCGAGTGTGTTACGCCGCCCACAACGGCGCGCGAGCGAGCAGTTCGAAAAGATGCGGTCGGCAAATATCTTTGGCCCTCCCGGCTGAGTGGTAGTAGTAGCTTTAATGTGGAGCCCCCTAGTGAAGGGGAGGAATTGGACGACTAAATTAAGGAGAAAATCGGGGGAAAATCCCACATGGTGTACAGCTTGCTTCTGATACATTCGGACAATTCTAGTATGCTGGATATAGTGACCATATTTCTACACTGGAACTGGATTTAAAGCTGATCAGTGCAACGTTAAAAGCGCTAAAACATCAACTCTACACAATACACATTGTCAGGATGATTGGTGAAAGGGGAGGGGCATATTTAATAGTAATCATAACATGCTAAACATGGAAAAGGGTCATGTGGTCTGACGACTCCAGACAGCAACTCGCCTCAATTATTTTATGTCAGTCACAGCAATGAAACTTACAGTTCACTCTAAACACTGCAATATTTGGTTATGGTTGCCCATGATCTTTGGAAAGCTAATAATAAACAAAGCACATTGTTGAAATTTGAGAGATGGGCCTCCGATACAGCTTGTTCTGCCACATAACATTTAACAGAAGCCTGCTGTTTATTTCAATTAAAATGATCCACGTGAATGCGACTAAACGTTCTGATCACCAATTAATGATCTTTCATTTAAGTTGTCTGCTTCAATTATAATTTTAATAAATGAACTCAAAAGCACATAATTTCCAGAACACAAGAACTCCAGATCCTGCTTCAGCATCATGTGAAAGAACACACACACAAAAAACATTTAATTTCCTGACAATTTTGCCAAAATCTAAAAGAATCGAGTGTCTCACCATTTCATCAGAAACATCAGTTCTCCGCTGCTATCTGTCGCTCCTATGATCCGCTCCGGTTCCAAGTTCCTGGCAAACCCCCTCGGTTTGTCACTCTGGGGGAAAAAAACAAACAAACAATCATACAGAATCGTTTAATGAAAGTCTTTTTAATGAAAGAAACTTGTACCAGTCTCACACGCACCATCTCCTTCTTCCTCTTCGCCCTGCTCTCCTCCGTCTCCGGCTCGTCTGTTGAGGACTTCCTCTTGTTGGAGTCAGGCTTCTCAACCACACCTTTCTGTGACTCCAGGAAGGCGGCGATTAACTCGGGGCAATCGAGGTTTTCTTCTGGCTCCCAAGTGTTATCAGTACTGAAGAAAACAGTGAAACGTGTGATAAGAGAGGCAAGCAGGCCACAACACACAAAGCTGAAACGGTAGGTGCATACAGCTTTTCAACAGTGCCGACATTTACACATCAGGGTGTCCGGATAACCACAACAATCTTCACTTCACCACACAGCAAACCTACACCATGGGCATGTTAAAACCTTGATGACATGCTGTTACATTTGTGACCTACCAGGCAAGACGGTCACATCACCAGAGTGACATCACTAGTTACGTCACTTGCACGAGCTCTATAACGAGGAGGGAGGTGACTTTATTCTCGCAGAGGGCTGTACTGACTTTGATAAAGTAAGCTAGGGGTGCAGATAAGACGACAAATGAAAACACGCACAGCACCGTCTCCTAAATGACACGACCTAACAGCAGCCTGTTCAAACATCGGACATTCCCTGTCAATCTGGTGTACTCTGAGGGAGAATGGGCTTGTCAGGGTAAGTCAGTCATCATGGCAATCAGGGTCATTGTACAGTAGTGTCCACTGTACAAGCCTCTGGAGACAGTGTTATGATCTGGAGTCGCTTCAAGCGCTCAGGTCGAGACTCAATGTTATGTGGCAATAAAATGAAGTCAGCTGACCACCTGAATGTACTGAATCACCAGCACAACACATCTACGAGTTCCTCTTCCCTGCTGGCATGGTCATGATCCAAGATGACGATGCCGCACTCAAACTGGGAAAGAGTGGGTCAGGGAGCACGAGACATCATTTTTCATTCATGGATTGAACATCGCTGAGTCCAAACCTTAATCCCACTGAATCTTCGGGATGTGCATTGGAGAAGACTTTCGACTCTCAACATCAGCAATACAAGATCTTAGAGCAAAATTAATTCCACTCTGGATGGAAACAACTGTTGTGACATTGTACAAGTGATGGAAACTGAAGGGATTAAAAAAAAAGAAGCATCACCTGGTTACAAACAGATGTGTGATTGATTTAGAATCTATTCAGAACAGAAGGTCAGACCACACTGCGCAGTTACTGAGAGAGAGAGAGGAAAATCCGAGCTGGACTTTAACTGTATTCTTGATCATAGTTCTGCTCAGTAGTTATTGCCTCTGATAAAATACTCACTCTGGGAAGCCTTTCCACTTGAGGAAGAACTCGACTTTTCCGTTCACGACCCTCTGGTCAATCACCTTCTCCACCACAAATTCTTCTGGTTCTTCCACCTCCTTTTTGGATTTGCTGGTCTGTTTCTTACCCATAACGACCTGAAGGGCACATCAATACCAGATCAGGCATTAGAAACAACTTCTTGTAAACAACAGTTTAGACCTTTGGTCCTAGACGACTACAGCATCCATGTGTGGGCCTAATTAATATCACCCATCTTTAATTAATAAAACACCAAGTGCTCAACACCACACGGGTTTCCCTCTCTCTCTCAAAATATTAAATTCAATGGCACATAATGATTTTTTGTGTGGCAATTAATGCATTTCCACACTGACTCCCACCACAGTTTTATATGTACAGTATGTAATTTATACGTGTTCGTGTTTAGGATGGTTAAATGGCGCAGTTTCTCAGTAATCCTACAGGTGGTGCTCTAAACTACACACACTTCAGCGGGGAGCGCATCATTCAGTGTATTAGGAGTGAATTATTCACCCCACAATAAATCGAATCCGACATATCTATAAACTCGTGATACTAACAGTACCGCAGTATAAATCGCGGTTCGGCGGTGGTTTCGTACCGGGAGGTCGCGTCGCTGTGCTCCCCAGAACTGAGACACCAGCTGAGGCGTCTCTGAAAATAAACCCGCTGCTGGTTCACTAAAGCTAAACGGGGTTAAAGAGAGAAATACACGAGCACCAGCCACACTGTAGGATATTTAAATAAGCACTTTGACATTATAAAGTGCAACACTGGTGAGTCAGTCAGGGACTAAATCACACTGAGCTGCAGCCGCTCGTAAGCGCTAATGCTAACCAGCTAAGCTAACTCTGCTAACAGGGTTAAAGTCACTGGAATGCACAAGAAAACTCGGCGTTAACATCCAACACTTACGTCGTGACTAAATTAATCTAAAATAATATCAATTACTAAAAATGTTTAAAAATGATCTTCATGCTCCACATCGATAATTAACACTTTAGTCAGTCACTGAGCTAATAGCTAACGTTACTTAGCGGCTCCTGAGGCGGCGGGTAGCAAAACACTTGGCCTCATCCAACAAAAGGCCATGGTGCAGACTCTCTCTCTCTCTAACTCACTCACACACACACACACACACACACACACACACACACACACGTAAACTAGCATTACACGGCGATTAGCTATTGCAGCAACACAATGCAGAAACATCTAGAAGCATCTGTAAACACAGCCAGTTAGGAGAAGTAAATTCATTAACAGAACACTCTGTAAATAAGAAGAGGCGAAGGCGGGGAGAGAGACAGCGCACAACGCCGTGCCGCATGGGCGCGAAAACAAGCGAACAAAAGCGAGGGAACGAGACAAAATGAACATAGGAAACAAACAACAAAATCTGATCGGAAAAAAAACTCACTAAAAACGCGTGATTAATCCAACGCACACTTAAACCAAACTTACTTTGGCTTATTAAAATCCACAGAAACAGCGCAGCTCCTCACCTCCTCAGCGGCTCTCAGCACACAGCACGGCTCGGCGACGTGACCGCGCTTAGAAACGTGCGCGCCGCACATGGCCACGCCCCATGCGTCATTACGCAAGGCCAATGGAGTGCAACAAAGATCGCGGCTGCGTCCCGACCGGCTGCAGCTCACTGTGAAGTGCACTACAGAGGGTGTTCGGGCATGTCCTAAATCATCGGAAGAAGGACAACTTAGTGTAAACAAGGCGTAAACACAATAAGATCTTCTAATATTATTCCTAATATTCGAATATTTTGCCACCAGTCCAGTGGAAACCAGTACCATATAATGTCCCACCAAACAGAATGTTGTGAAATAATGAAGAGGTTCATCTTTGTTGCAGAGAAACATGTAACCTGAAATAATAATAATAATGTTGTTTTTAGCTTTAAATTTTTAACTGTTTCTACACTGTTTTCTTTTCAACGACGCATACTAACACTAGTCAGACAAACAGATAAAGGCGAATAGAGATTCAGATGAAGTAAATGAACAAAACAACACATGGAGCACCGGATTTAAGAACTAAAACTCTATCATAAGATTCAAGCACTTTTATTATTTTTTTATATCTTGTAAGGTTATTTTGGAAGTCTAGTAAGATTTGCTGTTTTTACATTTATGTTTAGTAATATAAAATTGATCAATTATGAAGATATATAATATTATATAATATATATTATCTCTGGTGGTGGCGTCAGTGCCAAGCTTTACCTTTAGTGACTGATGTACACCGATCAGCCGTAACATTACAACCAAAAACATTAAGCCCAGGAGTGTCTCTGCATCCGTTCTAGAGAAAAATAAAAGTAAAGTTTCTACCCATAATGTCTAACAGGCATGAGGAGCCTGATTAAGTGCAGGACGAGATCCAGGTTGTTTTCAACTCACCACTAATGATGCAGTGTGATGTTCAGGCAGTGTATTTTGCTCTCTAAAGCAGCTTATGAAAGTGCCTCGTTATGATTTAAGCTCCTTTTTTCCTTCTTCACTCGCTGTGTGCTGGGACAGACATGGAGATGACAAAGTTTCATCTGTTTCAGTCTCTTTATTAAAACCACTTTTATATTTCATGGAAAAGTTCTTATCAGCTGAACTTTACAGTACATTTGACAAAGTACTCGCAACCTGACATTTATACCCCAGAGAGAGAGAGAGAGAGACTGCTTAAAGCAAATAAATCATCTGCGCTGAGAGTGAATGAACATATGGTTTATATATATATATTCAATAATACCTTTGTTTGATCCTTTTTTTATATAAAATATTCATTAGGGGTGTTTATTATTTAAACAGTTCTAATGTGAAAACCAAGAAAGAGTGGCTAATGGATCAAAATAAACCTTACACACACACAAACAAAAAATAATAAACCAGTCATTGTGCACACTTCATGAAGTCAACCATTTCACAAAAGAAATTTTGAATATGAAACATTTCACTTGTAAACTTTATAGCCGTCAGTTATAGTTTTATTTCGAAACCTCAGATAATATAGTCCCCGGACAAAAAACAAACTATTCTGTTCATCTGCCTTTAGCTCTAATCATAGCGAACAGTGTGGTGTAAATGATTCCTCGTGCTCCCTGGACCGCTCTCTCACACTCTGAGTTCTGGAATACAGCCGTCTCACCAGTGAAGAAACCCTCCATAGATGTGATGTGCTGGTGATTCGGTACAATCAGGTGGTCAGCTGACTTCCTGATTTTTTATTTCCACATAACGTTGCTGAGTCTCGACCTGAGCGACTGAAGCGACCCCAGATCATAACACTGTCTCCAGAGGCTTGTACAGTGGACACTATGCATGATGGGAGCATCGCTTCATGTGCTTCCCTTCTCACCCTGACACGTCCGTCACTCTGGAATAGACTCAGTCTGGACTCATCAGGTCACATGACCTTTTCCCATCGCTCCATAGTCCAGTCTTTATGATCCCTAATGAACTGAAGTGTTTTTGTTTCTGATGAGTTTCATTAACAAGTGGTTTTCTTATGGACACAATCGTTTAGTCCCAGTCCTGTGAATTCTCACTGTGTGTGTGTGTGTGTGTGTGTGTATATATATATATATATATATATATGTTCTTACTTTCACTATTAATCATAGCTCTGGTTTTCTCTGTGTTTTTTTTTTTACCCTGTGACTTCAACAAAGTGTTTAAGTGATCTCACATCACATTCACTCACGAGATCTTAACCCATCTCCAGGCATTTTTTTAAAAATATTTTCTTTGCTTGATGCAGGCCAATAATTCGACCCTACTGAAACGAGTTTTTTTTGTTGACGGAGTAAACACTGTGTTTATATACTTGTCTGTATACATAAAATTACCAAAGACTAACATAAACCCACAACCTTCCACAATTCTGTAAAAAGTCAAAGGCGGTCAATACCAAATGTATAGAGGCCAAACAGTTTGACTAAACAAGGCCATAGTGGGAAAAGTCATGTGTTCAAAGCAATTGCACAACCAGCATAACAACTGCAGAACCAGCTCTGGAGTCTGAGCCACATAGTAATTAAACACTAACACCCATACAGTCAGCTTCAACACCCTCATACGCCCAGTAGTGTCATGTCTGTTAATAAAGTGTCTCCTTTATTTTTTTTTTTTAGTGATGATCATCAACTGTGCCAGACTTCCCAGGACTGAAAGGACCCTGCTTTGTGCGGCCTTTTTTTTCTTTTTAAAGTACAGCGGTAAAATTTTTACTTCTTAAGGAGTTCTTTCGTATGCCGAGGTACCGCTCTACTTCCACACACACACACATCCAGTGCTTTTGCTACACACCTTTTATCGAAAAATCTGTAGTCCATTATATTGTGATTTAAATATTTAAAAATAGGGGAAAGTTCAGTAGCCCTTTAGGAAACAAACACACATGAACACACAGTATAAACACAAAGGAAATCAAAATGGTCTCAAGGTTTTTTATCCTTCTTTCTCTTTGTTGTTTTGGCCCGCGTTGCGCTCGTTCTCAGAACATTTGTTCGAGGTCTGACTGAGACGCGTCCATTTGCGCCGCAGTGGAGTGTGTACTGCTCTGGACTGAGGGACCGTCCGTGTTCGTCCCTCAGCTGCCTCAGTACCGCTTGAGAGAGCGTCTTGAAACATTCGGCCGTAGCCGACATCGCCTTGGCGGTGCACGTCCTCTCGCGCAGGAGGGCGTCACGCTGAGCCACGAGCCCCTCCACCTCAGCCTGCAGCCCCATGATGGCATGCAGCTTCCTTTTTCTGCAGTTCTGCGCAGCCAATTTGTTTTTGCCCCGTCTGCGCACGTCCCGCAGGAGTACGATTTCTGGCGTGGATAGACTCCGCCCTTCCAGCAACTCCAGGAAGTCTTCCACCGGCATGTTAACTATTTCTGTGGCGGAAAACGGAAGTCCAAGAGCCCGCAGGCGCCGTTCATCCCGGCTCGGCTCCTCCAGTTCAGGAGATTCGTCTTCGCTCATCACTTCCTGTTTTATAGTTTTGGGAGGTCGCGTGTAGATTTCTGGGTCGAGGTCGTCAGGCGACCGGGACGAGTAGTTGTGATCATGCCAGATGTTCCTGTTTAGGTTTACTCGCGGCCAGTTGTAGCATGACGATGCACAAGCTCCTCCGTTACTTGAAAGTGACTCCACATCACTGCTGTAGCCCTCCGCCCCTGCCTCGCAAGACGACTCTGAAGACGACGTAGAACCCGAGTCGGGGCTTTTGGAATTGGTGTCCAGCGACAGGCCCGAGTCAGAGTCCAGGTCCTCCAGCCATGGCTCTATTCCGTTTAGTACCTGTCCCTCCACACTAGCCAGGCCTTCCAGACCCAACAAACCTATCTGCTCAAACACTGCCTCATCCAGATAACCGCCCACCCGGGACAGGGGAGGTCCATGAGCACCGTTCACAAATGAAGAGAAAGGAGCACCAAATCCTGTCCGAGATGCATCACTGTTGGAAGAGTTCATAGATTCTAGGTTGAAGAGAGAAGGTGTTTGGTGGTGTATGGCGTGTGAGCCACCTCTGGGTGGGTCTGGTCTGTAATCGCCGCCGCTGCTAACCATGGCATCCTGAAGGCTGGTGTTGTAGCTGATGGGGTCCAGCTCAGGAACGTGCTGCGCGATCAAAGTCTCAAAATCCTGTGAAAGGGGAAGAAAAAAAAAAAGAAGAAGAAAAAAAAAAAGGTAGGCATCAGAATCAAACACAAAATATAGAGCTTTACCTAAAAGGTACAACATCCCTTTAGGTGTAAAGATTCAGGTTAATGAGGTTTGGACCTTGCTGCTTTGCTAGTAATTTGGTTTCTGCTCTTTAAACGTGATCAGTTTAAAGTTTGATTATCTGGCCATTTTGACTCGTACACATTCACATTCCATACAAACTTAATTATTTGATTGTGTAAAGCTGCTTTGCGACAATGACAATTGTTAAAAGTGCTATACAAATAAAACTGAACTGAATTGAGCTGAATCAGTTTTACATGTGCACGTCTGTAGTGGGGCCAGAATCAAGAACTGATAAGCTCCTAAAACTCTCACACAATCCGAGTTCAAGCCGTTAGCTAGGCTACAGTGATGCAGGACAGGAATAAAATAACTGGCGTGTAGCCTCAAAAATCATTCAGCATTTAATAAAAAAATAAAGTCTGCATAATAAAGGCCTGGGTATTGATTCAACACTTTCAGAGTCCATTTAAGACCAATGATGGTGTCTTTTTCGAAAAGGAGACCAGATTTCTGAATGTATTCCAACTAGTTTAAGGGTAAAGGGCAAAAAAAAAAAAAAAAAAAAAAAACCCACTTCACTGCCTCCTCAAATGACACGAACATTTTGGTCCAAATCTGTGTTCAAATGAAGTCATACGGCGATTCATCTAACTGATGTCTAGACGTGATTCCTCACATCTACTACTAATTCTGTTACATCACTGGAGAACAGTTCTGAATGTAAAGAGGTTCTGATCATACATGTAGATTTGTCTGAAGATCATCTGAGCCACAATGGTTGAAAATGTTTGAGCTGTGAAATTTTAAAAAGTGTTTCAGAAACATCAGAATGACTTTTGATTCACATAGAGATCATCTGCAGACTTGTTCCTCCGGTTTGGTTTAGAAGTTATACTGTACAACTACATGTACTTTTAAATTGAACCAAATGTTGGCACGAGCGGAGTGGACACACTACAATTAAGTAAAAGCACTCACCGGCCACTTCATTAGGAACACCATGCTAGTACTGGACCCCTTAATGTTTCAGACTGCCTTAATTCCCTGAGGCACAGATTTAACAATCTTTAGATATATATATATATTTTTTATTTCATATCGACATCATGCAGTCGCTGCAGATTTGTCGGCTGCACGTCCCAGAGCCGCTCTACTGGAGGGAGATCAGGTGAGTGTGGAGTACAGTGTACAGTACAGTGACCTCATGATCATGTTCAAGAAACCAGTGCGAGATGTTTTAGCTTTGTGACACGGTGTGATGTGCTCATAAAGCGATGGACGCGCCCAGCAACAATACTCGGGGACCCAGTGGCATTTAAACCACACTCAATTGGCACCACACTCAAAGTGTGCCAAGAAAGTCTCCCCAAATACCATTACACCACCAGAACCAGCCCCACCATCCAAATGTTGCAGCAGAAATTGAGACTCATCAGACTAGGCAACATTTTTTCAATTATCTATTGCCCAATGCCCATATAACCTTTAACCTCAGTTTCCTGTCTTCTGCTGCTGTAACTCATCTGCTCCAAGATTTGACATGTTTGAGTTCCTGTTGCCTTTCTACGAGTTCGAACCATGTTCTCCTCTGATCTCTAGCATCAACAAGACGTTTTCACCAGGAGAACTGCCCTGACTGGGGATTTTCTCTTATTCAATCAGTCCTCTGTAAACCCTAGAGATGTGTGTGTGTGTGTTTGAAAATCCCAGTAGATCAGTAGTTTGGGAAATACTCAGACCAGCCCATCTGGCACCAACAACCTCACCTCACTTAACTGAACCAAAGTCACTTGAATCAGCTTTCTTCTCCATTCTGATACTCAGTGTGACCGTCAGCAGATCATCTGATCAGACCTTCAGCAGACCATCAGGTCTACACAGCTCGGTGCAGTGAGTTTCTGCCGTGTGATTGGCTGATTAGATATTTGCATTAAGACGCAGGTGAACAGGTGTACCTAATGAAGTGGCCTGAGAGAGATACTGTTGCAGAGTATCTGTAATCTGGATCTGACTTTGATTTGTGAGTTAGTGATAAACTAAATGATCAATAGCACAATAGTCCAGGTGCTGCATAGTAAACTACTGAACTGTTTTATTCTTTTGCGTCAGCTCACATATACAGTGAGGTCAATAAGTATTTGATCACCCTGTGATTTTGCAAGTTCTCTTACTTAGAAAACATGGAGGGGTCTACAATTTTCAGCATAGGTGCATTCCCACTGTGAGAGACAGAATCGAAACAGAAAGATCCGGAAATCACATTGTACAATTAATTTTTTTTTATATTTTTTTTTAACAATTTGTGAATTACTGTGTCAAATAAGTATTTGATCACTTGAGTCAAAACATTTTAATATTTGGTACAGAAGCCTCACGTGAGGTCAAACGGTTCCTGTAGTTCTTCACCAGGTTTGCAAACACTGCAGGAGGGATTTTGGCCCACTCCTCCATACGGATCTTCTCTAGATCGGTCAGGTTTTGGGGCTGTCGCTGAGCAACACAATTTCAGCTCCCTCCAAAGATTTTCTATCGGATTTAGGTCTGGAGACTGGCTAGGCCACCCCAGAACCTTGATATGCTTCTTACGGAGCCACTCCTTGGTTTTCCTGGCTGTGTGCTTTGAGTCATTGTCATGTTGGAAGACCCAGCCACGACCCATCTTTAATGCTCTGACTGAGGAAAGGAGGTTTTTGCCCAATATGTCACAATACATGACCTCATTCATCCTCTCCTTAATACAGTGCAGTCGCCCTGTCCCCTGTGCAGAAAAAAAACCCCAGAGCATGATGCATCCAGCCCCATGCTTCACTGTAGGTATGGTATTATTGGGATGATACTCATAATTCTTCTTCCTCCAAACACGGCAAATGGAGTTAAGACCAAAAAGTTCTACTTTGGTCTCATCTGACCACAGGACTTTTTCCCATGACTCCTCTGGATCATCCAGATGGTCCCTGGCAAACTTCAGACGGGCCTGGACACGGGCTGACTTAAGAATGGGAACCTTCTGTGCGGTTTTAAACCATGACGTCTTAGTATATTACTGATAGTAGCCTTGGAAGCGATGGTCCCAGCTCTCTTCACAGCATTGACCAGCTCCTCCCGTGTAGTTCTGGGCTGATTCTTCACCATTCTTAGCATCACTGACACCCCATGTGGAGAGATCTTCTGTGGGGCCCCAGTCCGAGGGACATTGACAGTCATCATTAGCCTCTTCCATTTTCTGACAATTGCTCCAACAGTTGTTCTTTATTCACCAAGCTGCTTGGCAATTGCCCCGTATCCCTTTCCAGCTTTGTGAAGCTCTACAATTTTGTCTCTTGTGTCTTTTCACAGCTCTTAGGTTTTGCCCATGTTGCTACTTAGACTTTGGCAGATTTTGGGGTGCACAGGTGATACTTATTGACCTCACTGTATATGCTGTATCTGTAGGATTGTACAGATTTACTTATTGTATTAATTAAACTTCCTTGTGATTTATTACTCGGATTATTAATTACATTAACCATGGCAAAAAAATAAGAGTAAAATACTCACACTGAAGTCTGATAGGAAGTCTGGCAGCTGAGAGTGGACTTCAACTCCAGACTGAGGTTGAGGTAGGACGCTGCTGCTTAACAGCTCCTTTTGACCAAAATATTATACCATTTATTATAATAGTTCACAGGCCGAGCACACAGTAATCATAAAACTAACAACAGGACAACAACAAAAAAAGTAATAATAATATTAATAATAATAATAATAATAATGTCAGCCTGCCTCTTGTTCCAGTGCTGAGCTTTGAGCGAGCTGGGCTGAGGAATCGAGATTAATTCCTTCCTCGTTGTCTTTTGCAATTTCCTCTTCTTCTTGTGCCAAAATCGCCTCCTAGAAACGGACAGAAACAGAGGAAGAACAAAAAAATTAATCAGAGCGTTAATGTTGCGGTGCACAAAAAAAAAAAAAAAAAAAAAGCCATCAACACACGTTTCTGCATAGGAAAGGAGTAGCAGCGTACCACAGCTGCAGGACAGGGGCCGTGCAGAAGGATCAAGTTTTATCCCCGAACATTTTATACCAACTGGTCATTGTTCTTTTCATGTCAGACACACACAGTGTAAAGGAATAAATGAGAGAATTGGGTTAACGACGAATCTCAAAGGCAAATCAGTTTCACTTTCTTTCTATGGCATGATGCACAACAAAACCACAACTAAACATTCACTTTACAGCTCATTAAATTATTTCAGCTTTTTGTTCAGAAGATTAGACACTGGATAATATGCCTTTAATGTGTGTGTGTGTGTGTGTGTGTGTGTGTGTGTGTGAACAGAAGGCAGCTTTAATAAATGATGAGATCAGGACCATTAGTTCATGAAGGCCTAGTAGTCAATAAGTTCATATAAACATTGTGTAATCACACCTACATCTAACATGGCTAACGGGTGTGAAGCTCTTCACCCTGGTGTTTAAACTGGGCCGGAGATCTCCACAGTAATGCTCAGGAGGACTTGTTTGTCTCCAATAATCAAACAATAAACTCCTGAAAGCCATGTGACCGTGATGAGCCAGGCCTCGATCTAACCAAAGCGTGCACTTGTTCCTACACGTCCAGCATGAAGTTTAACGAGCCGCTGAGCATCAGGTAGACCTCTGAAGAGGGGTTTATAAAGAGCTCCCCGTCTGACCCGTGTGTGAGAGAGAGACGGACGGATTAACTCACCGCACGGGTTCCGTCAGCGGAGACTCCGTGCTCGCCGTGCTCCTCCTGAGGTTCCGCCGGTTCCGCGCCGTCAGACACCCGGTGCACGAGCCATGCGCTGAGCCGCGTGGGGGGGAACCGGACCGGCGAGCCGAGCGCGCGCACTTCGTTGAGCAGCCTGCGGCTCGTGAGGTACTCCTCGAGCTCGGGACATTTCGGGTGCACGTGATGACCCGCCGCGACGTCCCGGTAACGATGAAACGGGGTCTGTACAAACGCCGAGCTCGGCCCTCCGTCGATCTCTATTAACCGCGAGTCCGGGTCGGACCCGATCTCCACCCGGACCCGGATCAAACCCAGCAGGATCGTGAGGTGGATCAGACCGTCCATCAGACACTTCTTCGTGTTCTGCATGGTGACTCGTTTAACAAAGCTTCGACTAACACACTCGCGCACACACACTCTTTTTTTCTTTCTCTCTCTCTCACACACACACACACTCGAACAAAAGAGCACACGCTGCCTCTCTCTCTCTGTGAGGAGACAAAGGGACGGACGGGCCCAGGCGAAACTGTTCCCTAACTGACGGCTAGCTGCTAGCACACACACACACCGCACCGGCTAACTTCCTCACTGCACTCCCCTCATCTCCATCTCATCTCATCTTATCTCACCAGAGAGATACGAGCGTGCGAAACTCGTTTTCACGACATGCTGACAGAACGTGGCTCAAACTTCCTGACAAAAAGCACGACGAGGAGACAACTGTTTATTTGTATGACCGTGACCGTGAGCTCGCGCACACGCACCATAGCAACACGCTCTGATTGGCTGATTTGTCTCATCTGTCATTTTTTAAAGCCAATCACATGCGTTTCTTTTGTAGCGCTTGTAAACTGAAGAGAATTTTCCAGAAGTTAATGAGCGACTCCGGAGATCTGTGTGAGCGTCATGTACATTTAATCCAGGAAATTCGGCACAGTATTTAAAATCCCATGGAAGAAATTATTATTGACGTAAAATTAAATTATTAAATAAAAAAAATTATTAATAATAAAAATGATAGTATACATATTCTTTATGCTAACAATTCTGACGTCACTTCCGGACACTCCCTCAGGAGTTTGACCCACTAACCCGGTTCACTTGCATTGTGCTCTCCGTATGTTGTGTGGTACCGGTTTAAGGAGACTCATTGTAGGGTGTGTTCAGACTTGTTTCGGACCAAAGTGTAAAGAAATGATGAATCAGATTCAGACTGCCATTTTCAACATCGGACCAAAAGACACGCCATGTAGATTATATATGATTGTGTCTTTAAAAGCTACTTTTATAAAATCAAACACTGTACAGTGTGGTACCTCAAGGCGAGTTCTTACTGTGAAATGTATTTTCCCATATGAAAAAAAAATGTAAACAGATAATCAGTTCCAGTCACCCAAAAGATATTACCAATTTCTATAATTATATTTTTTTACATATAAAAACAATTAAACATTTAGAAAAGACAGGTAAATAAAGTAAAATATTAAATAAATATATATTATAAATCACTTAACCTTAATTTATGATTCCTCTCGGCACCGGCTGTTTTAAAAACCAAACTGAAAGCAGCTCCCTTTTCTTCTTGCTACCGTCCTTGATAACATTCTCGGGACCCATGGTGTTGTGTCTTCACTAAATCTTACACAAATCGCAAAAGTATCCCAGCAAAAATATGTAAACACACTTTGTTTGGCATTCGATGACGCAAACAATGGCGTTCAGTTCATAAATGGCTCAGTTTGTTTGCTTGTATGCCAAAAATGCTTCGTATGCCGAGGCATAATTTCAGTAATTAAGACAAAAATTCAAAAGGCTGGGCATTTGCTGTGCTGATGTACCACTATATATTGCAAACATCACAAGCTCTACTCCTAATGGGAGCAGATATAAAAACAAACAAACAAAAAAAAAAGGTCAATTCTTCCCATCTCATGTCAGGGTTGGGAATAAGCAAAGAAACTCAAAACTGCAGTCAATTGTGGGGAATTTGACATTTGTTAACCTCATAATTCGGCCTTCTCATCAGGGACTAAGGGACTATCTGACCATTTTGATCCATACATTCACATTTCATACAAACTTAAATAATTCTTTTGATTGTGTAAAGCTGCTGTGTGACAATGACAACTGTTAAAAGTGCTATACAAATAAAATAGAATTGAATGGAATTGAATTAAATTGAATAATTAACTATTTTATTGTAAAAGCGTGTTTACAGAGGTCTGCTAGACGGACAGGATATAAAAAATTCTGTTTAAAATGGATGAAAATTTTAATATACCACATTGAGTTCAGTTGAGCTGAAATAATCTGCCATACAAACTGAACCAGCTCTTGTCAGTTGTGTGTATCCTTGTCAGTTAGTCAGTTACATCACATTTACCACTAATTACAAGAGGAAGTGTAAATATAATGTTCATCTATTCATTTTTAGTTATCAAATTTCTTCGGTCACATGACTGGATGCTACTATTATATGTTTGTTAGAAGCTGGAATAATCACATGGACCTGGTTTGTAATAACATTCAAACTAAATCAACTGATATCATCAATAAAAGATGTAGCTTGGTTCCACAAAAATGTTTGCTAACTCATTAAGATTTTTCTTTTTTTTTCCAATTCTAATGTATGTTTGTTTCACATCAGTTGTTTATAAATGCACGTTTCAGCGTTCTTAAGCCGGGCCCTTTTGAGACCAATTCTGCGTCTCAATCATTTAAAATCTTTTTTTAATTATTAGTATTATTTATGCTAAATTCCCAGACACGTACATAAGTATAATACCAGCATACTGTACAACAGCTGAATCTCTTAAGATTTAGAGTAACCCACTGTCAATAGTCAATCAAATTTAATAAAAGGTTGAATAAATATTATCCCTTTGCAACACAGGCATCTTCGCTTACAATTTTTCAAATCAGGCGTAGAGCTCATTTAGCCAATAATTCCTCCTAAAATAATTAAATGTTTGAACATTTGCGGACTGCCCTTAAAAGGAACCCAACAAATTTAACTGAAAGGTGTGCCAAGCTTCACAAGCAGACTTGAGGCTGTCATTACTACCAAAGGATCTTTAAACAAGTCCTAAGTGATGGCTCTGAGTCCTTGTGTAAATGGGATATTTCAGTGTTAATTTTTAATACATTTAACAAAACCCTCCAGCAGAGGTTACCCGCAGCTCCGGCACGCAGATCCTGGATGCATGTGTGCTACTTTTACCTGCTGACAGAGTGTGCGGTCAACTCGCTGCTGCTCCTCATGCTGCTCCAGTGTATTGGCAGCCCCTACTTTAGCCTGTTGAATGTGCCATTGCTGTAGAGGCGTCGCAGTCTGGCCCGGGGTCTCATTTTCTTGTCGTATGCGACGACGCTGTCGACGCTCTGCCGTCTGATCCAGGGTTTCAGTGGCTATGGCCTCGGCCTGACATACGTGTTTGGCCTCTGTTATGTAGTTTTCACCATTTCATGATTAGGTTAAACTACCCTATAAAATGCTTTAACTAAGGGCTCGCTCTGACAGCTGTGTGGCTCGCGACAGCTGTGTGCTCCCATTACCTGCGAATGGAGTGTGCAGCAAACTTGCTCAAATGTTTTCAGCTCTTGATTCTGCCAGTAGGCATATGCACTGCCTACTGGTACATCCAGTGAGAAATGTCTGTGACACTGGCATTTTTCTCTTGAAAAGCTGATGATGCTGGTGACTGTTACCTCGATGAGGAACGGCTGTGACTACAGTATGACTTAAAGTTGATGACTTGTGCGTACTGGTCCAACACAGTATGACATAAAATTCATGATAACGCTGCCTACTAAAACATTCATTGTGGAACGCCTGTGACACGACTGTGACGGAACAGCCTGTGCAAACAGAGAGATAAAGACTGAAATATCCCATATACTGTACGTCAGGACTCAGAGCCATCACTTCGCACCCCCATGCAGCTGCTACAGTGTTCTTCAGTTTGAAGGCTTGACCTTTAATTCACCAAACACACATCTGGTCAAAACGTTCCTCGAGAAGGCGTTGTCTTTGTCCAAATTTTAGTCAAACTTGAAGGTGTGGATTTCGGAGCAGGGGCTTCTTTCTTGGACAGCAGCCTTTCAGTACACGGTGGAACTTCTGTACACATGAGAAATGGCTCTCAGAGACGTTCCTGGCTCGTGTAAATCTACCATCCTCCTTCTCAGATCTAGAAATTTAGAAATGGGTCTGAGAGATTTTGCTGAAAGTAATACCCTTTTTTCTACATCACTAATAGGAAGTTGAGACTCCTTGTGCTTGGCAAATTAAAAGACATTTCAGAATTTTTGAATGACTAATCTAAATAGCTGTATGATTTTTGACCCAGTTCTCCAAATTTGTTGTTATCCAGTTTGTTCCATATTTTTTGCACACTCTGTTTTTTTTTTCTTCTATTAATGATTTGTGTTGCACAATCATAGAAAAAGCCAACTTCAATGAAATCACTGAAAGCCCAATACTGCCATGAAGAGTGTATGTAAACGTCTGACTGTGACTGTCTCTCACTCAGTCCAACGGTCTTCTGTCCTCAACTCAGCCATCAGGAGATGTCTCACCCTTCCTTTATACCAGACATTTGTCTCTTATGTTATCTAAAGTAAACAAGGGCACTGAAACCGCAACAAATCAGGCTGACCTAGCAGACGTCTCAACTTCTCTCCTTATTGATATTTAATGCAGTTAATCTCCTGAATATGTTCTGTGAGTTTTGCCTATTAATCTATCAACATCTATCGAATCTATCCTGTTTTTACTCCTCTTGATCTTAAACTATTTACAGATCCTGTTTAAAACTACAGTACTTTCATTAGTGCTTATATATACTGTATGAAGCCTGCCTAGGGAGTGCAATGTGTTTGTTTTTAGCTTCTTCTCCTGATACTGATGTGCACACTCTGCTCAAAAGTCCTAGGAATTAAGGACATTTGATAACAATTATTATTTTTTCCATGTCCAGTCTCTTGCACGAATAGGTCCCAGGTCACTGTTCCTTTATGTGTTTTCTGATTATATTTCACAATACAACAATCACAATTACAACAAATTCCCTGATCAGTAATGATCAAAAAATTACTAAATGATTTGTATCAACATTTTCTGTAACCAGAGGAGTAGATAAGACTGTTTACAATGCCACATCCACTCATTCCCCAGCAGCGGGTCAAAAAAACACCATCATAGATTCATAAAGGGAAGTGGAGAGCCTTACCTGCTTTGTGCTCAATATTTTTTTCACCCACCTGGATTCAGCAAACATTAAAAGTTTCGGAGTGGTTACCGTGGACTGCCATTTATGCTGAATCATTCAGTCAGTTCTCTACTGCTTCCCATGAGTAGCCCTGCCAAGTAGGCGACATCTATCTTAATGTACTGTAACGTGGCTTTGCCGACATCATGACATTATCTGTGATATGCTGTAGTAGATTTGTCAAGTTAAGTCAAGTCAAGGCGGCTTTCCCTGCTGAAAAAAAACAGCATAGACCAGCATGATTTATATGCTGGTCTATGCTGGTTAATACTGGTTAGTGCTGGTCGGAAATTGCTATATAAATAAATTGACTTGACTCAAATTGACTTGGATGCTGGTTTAGCTGGTGAACCAGCATAACTGATGGAAGACCAGCATGCCTGCTGAAAAAATCCAGCATAGGTTTGGTAGCTGAAATTGGTTACCATTTTAGCTGATTATCTTGTTTTTTAATAGCTAGTACTGAAAATAATGTGTGATGTAAATACATGGACTGTGTAGTGTTATCTTTAAATGGATTTACATACAAGAGACAAAAATAATCCATTTACCAAAAACATGTAAATACATTATTTTACATTTATTAAATATCTGTTGGCTGTCTAAAAACACAACACAAACCTTTTATATAAATGCACTTTTAAAAAAATTATCAATGGAAATCACTTAAAACTAAAAAAAAAAAAAACAGCATAGACCATCATAGCTGGTTACCAGCTTGACCAGCAATTATACCAGCAGGGTTACCAGTATACCAGCACCAGTATCATGGGGGTCCGCTGTTTTGGCGATGAGACCACTTGCATTTTTATGGTAACCGTCAAAATAACTTAAATGTTCCATCATTTTTAACCATAAACATACCTGTAATGTATCGATTTATATCTTTATTTGTTAATGTACACTCACATATCAATAAAACATTGTGCTTTTGTAAAATAAAGAAAATAAACGGGGTGCGCTTTCTGCCGTCTCAGTCTCCCCAAAAATCTTTTTAAACGCGTCACTAAAATGAACACACACATATCCATATATCTATATATCTATACATATATATCTATAGAAAGCCTAAAGTGTCTACTTTTAAATGTAGCAAGCTTAATCAAAAATAAATGTAATCTATTTATTGTATTTATGTAATTCATATGAATGTAAGGAGAGATACAGTCTTTCTGCCACACTTCATTGACTGATAATGACCTGAGACAGGACACGCCCACACGCTGTTCACAGGGAAACAGTCAGGGTAATCTACATACAAGGTCACGCCCCCAAACACACACACACACACACACACACACACACGGTGTATCCCATAATTTTCCTGCTCGTGTGGGAGACGTCACGTGCTGTACAGGTTTCTGAAGCTCTACAGAATGTTCTGGACAGTGGGAGGAGTTTATATTTACCTCAGAACAACACTGAGACTCCAACAGAGAACGAAGGAGGAGAATCCAGCAAGCTGTTACCATGGGTAAGTTTTTAAATCTTATAATCCTTATTCTGATAATATAAAACTA
>JAAGKR010010120.1:12639-23963 GCA_011419295.1 Clarias macrocephalus
ACCGGCCTGAAAAGAGACACATGAAAAACAGGATTAATACGAAAATGACGGGGAAGCTGTAACTTAAAAGACACGGGATTGATTTGCGAAATGATAGGGAAGGGACCTATGTATCTGGGGGTTAGCTTGCGACAGGGGAGATGGAGGTGAAGATCCTGTGTCGAGAGCCATACCCGATCGCCTACCTGGAGCGGAGGGCTTTCCCCCTCGCCGTCTATCGGCATATTTTTTGAATCGTCAAATTGCTTGGGAGATCTTGGTGTGCGCTACCTCTCATACTGTTTCCGCCTTTTCAAACCACTGATCCACCATGGGTACTTCGGTGGGAGTGGCATCCCAGGGACAAAGCGGTGGCTGATGCCCTAGCACACACTGGAACGGCGTTAGGCCAGTTGCGGAGTGACGTAACGAATTCTGCGCATATTCCGCCCAGATTAAACAGTCAGCCCATTCATGTTGTCTACTGCTACAGTATGCACGGAGGTATCTCCCGAGTTCTTGGACAGTCCGCTCTGCCTGCCCATTAGATTCGGGGTGGTAGCCCGACGTGAGGCTAACAGTGGTCCCCAATTTCTGGAAGAAAGCCTTCCAGACTTTAGCGATAAATTGGGGACCATGATCTGAAACAATATCCTCCGGGATACCATAGCAATGAAACACTGTATCAAATAAGCTTTCTACCACCTGGAGGGCTGATGGGAGAGAACTAAATGGGATGAATCGACATCCCTTTGAAAATTTGTCGACCACCACTAAAATGACCGTGTATCCCTTTGACACCGGCAGATCCATTACAAAATCCACTGCTATGTGTGACCACGGTCTGTCTGGTGTTGGTAGGGGCATTAATTTACCAGCTGGTAAGCTACGAGGACTTTTGGTTGTCGCACATACTGAACAAGACGAAATTACTGTTCTTACCGTTTCTCGCATTCCCAGCCACCAGAACCTTCGTTCTAACAGCTGTAGAGTGCGAGTGATCCCTGGATGTCCTGTTGCTCTATTAACGTGTGCATCTATAATAATTTTTTCGCGAAGTGTTACTGGAACATATATTTTATTTGGAGGACAGCCCCGTGGAGCAGGATTGGTTTGTGTCTCTTGGGCGATCTCCGCATCTATGTTCCACGTAACAGGAGCCACCAGAATTGCTTTGGGCAAAATGGGATCGGAATTCGCAGGGTGTTCTAATGGTGGATAGTAGCGCGATAGCGCATCGGCTTTCTTATTCCTTGATCCGCCACTCCTCTAACGCCACTTTTACTGCTAGCAATTCGCGATTACCGATATCATAATTGCGTTCAGCAGTGTTTCCTTGAGAAAAAAGCACAGGGGTAAAGTTTCCCTGGATCGCCGTGGCGTTGTGACAACACCGCTCTTATCCCTACTTCCGACGCGTCGACCTCCACTACAAAGGGCTTCTCGGGGTTAGGTAATTTTAATATAGGTGCGGTAGTGAAAGCTGTTTTGAGGCGTTGAAACGCCGTACGCGCTTCTGCTGAAAACTGACTTAATCGCTTCGGTTTACCCTTCAATAAAGACGTAAGCGGTGCTGCCACTTCACGTTGTACTGGTAATGACCTGATGTCGTGCTAAACGCAGTCTTTCATTCATCGTCTTTACGCACACGAACGAGGTTATATGCGGTGCGGAGGTCGAGCTTGGTAAAGATGGAAGCTCCGCGGAGCTGGTCGATGGCTGCCGGTACCAATGGCAGTGGGTGCTTATATTCCACTGTTACTGCATTGAGACCACGGTAATCAATGCATGGACGTAAGCCCTCCCCTTTCTTCTCAATGAAAAAAAAATCTGCTGACGTGGGAGACGTGGACCTGCTGATGAGACCCTGCTGAAGAGCTTCACTCACATACTCCTCCATAGCCCGGGTTTCTTCCACGGACAACGGGTAAATACGCGAGCTAGGCGGTGTTTTCGCCGGCAAGAGCTCTATCGCGCAGTCCCACGGACGGTGGGGGGGAAGCCGTGCAGCTGCCCTACTACTAAACACCTCGTGAAATTGTGTATACTCGGATGGTACAGAAACTACTACTTGGGCACTCGGACTCTCAATAGTGGTGGTTTGGACGGTCAATGTCGATGGTGTACAAGATATAGCGCATTGTGGGGACCAGGATATGATGCGTGATGTTGCCCAATCGAAATTAGGGCAACATGGTGGGAGCTGAGCCAGGGTAAGCCCAGCACGACGGACTGATCTAACCGAGGGAGTACAAAAAATTTTAACTCTTCGGTATGACTGGGAAACGTTAACCGTAGGGGCGCAGACATTAGTTCAAGGGTCGATTGTGTTAAATTACGACCATCCAGAGATTTTATTGCCATCGGATAAGGAAGCTTCGACACAGGAGCTCGCAGCGAGGAAATTACTGAAGATGAGACGAAGTTGCCAGCCGACCCTGAATCTATAAGGGGACAAACAGAAACAGTTTGATTATTAAATGAGATTTGTGCATCTATACAAAATGGTTGAAAGGTGCGGTGTGGGGTGTGGTCGGTTACATGCAACAGTGGACAGGTGATCACGCGGTGGTTCTCCCCTCCGCAGTACAGACACAAGCCGGCTTTAAATCTTCTTGTCTTCTCTTGTGGTGATATATGAGAAGAGCTTACGTCCATCAGTTCTGGGGGAGACCCTTCGCGCCTTTCAGATCAAGGCTTGTTGAGGCCGCCGGGCCGACCCATGTCTAGTCGTCTTCCCGCTTGCCGTGGGGCCAACTGTCGTCGCTGCCCGCGGAGGTGCTGATCTAATTTGATCGCAAGCTCTACTACTTCTTGCAAGGTTAAGCCCGTGTCTCTACATGCAAGTTTGAGTTGCACCTCTGCCTGAAGTCCATCACGGAACTTAGATAGGAGACTGGCCTCACACCATCTGCTTTCCGCGGCCAGAATCCAGAATCTCGCGGCGTAGTCGGCGACAGTGGCATTCCCTTGCCGCAACTTCAACAATTGCTGCTCGCCCGATCTCGTCTGATCGGGGTGGTCAAAGACCGCGCGAAGGGCCTCGACGAACCTGTTGTAGCTTCTGGTCACCCCTCCTCCGGTGCTCCAGACTGCTGTGGCCCAATCCAAGGCCGAACCCGTGAGATGTTGCGTCATAAAGCTGACCCTTTGGTGCTCGGTCATGTCGGGACACTCTGCTAGGTAGAGCTCGCATGCTAGGATGAAGCGTCTGCATTGCTCCGGATTCCCAGCATAGCGCTCTGGCGGTGCAGGGCGAGGTGATGACAGTTCGGCGCACCGCGGAGGAGGGGGAGATGGTGATCGGGCTGACACGAGCTGGCTGACACTGACTGCGAGGTTGTTAACTGCCCGTGCCAGGCTGTCGATCTCGCGCTGCTGTCCCCGGAGATAATCTCGTAGTGGCGCGTCCTCGTCGGGGAGGGGAGTCCCTGCTGCGACCTGGAAGGTCTGTTCATCTGTCATGATTCTCCTGGAAATAATCGGACGCAGATGCAGGGTTTTAGTTCAAGCTTGTTTTATTAACCCTTTTTCCTTGGTCTGGATACACTCCTTGCTGGGCACTCTCGATAACTTAAACAATGTAACTCAACAGAGAAATAAAAAAAAACACAAGAGTTCACTGATTCCAGGCAGGAGCTGCGGGCGCGAGAAATGGCTGTAAACAAAGATCAGCCCCTCTGGCTGACGAACGACTACAAACTGAAGGATCGTACGTGCAGCTCACTTGAACTTGACACTGGTTCACATAAAGCCTCCACCGGAGACTGGTTCGCCGCAGCTCTACCGCCTTGGTTACTCCTGCGAGAGGAAGAGAGATACTAGAAGTGGCTCCTCATGCCACACACACACAACAAGAAAACACACAGTGAACAGACAGGGAACTAAGGGGTCGGCTGGTTTAAATAGAGACACATAAGGGAGACACAGGTGAACTTGATCAAGTGCAAAAGTGAAACATATACGTACGCAGACACACTAGGGGGAGACAAAGAGGCGGCTCAGTAATCCGGTGAGCCAGATCTTATCCCCCGGGACCGAGGCGCACAGGTGTTACAAAAGTGGTGTATGAATAAAACTGAATTGAATAACATTTACCAGGATGGTGTAAGTTTTAATGTTATCATGGCATGGGTTATTCCTATAATTTATGCCATGTTTTTGTATATTGTCTTTTACTGAATATGTAAAAAAAAAAAAAAAAAACTGTATTTTAAATCTAAACAAATGAGTCACCACACCTTCAGGCCAGCAGTCATTCAGATCTCAACATTATATTTTATAATTACATGTTACTAGAATCATCACTGGTAAGCTTTAATTGAGCAGTAAGACACTTTACTATTCATTTGAATAAGTTTAGGTAAAAATATTGTGTATTCATGAGCATTTGTTTGTTTCGGCATTTTGCCTCAGACTTGTGAACTCCGTCTCGTTGAGGATTTTCTGAAATTAGGATTATTCAACATCAGGACAGCCGTTTTCTATCTTCGTGCTCCCAGACTGGTTCATTAAAACCACAGAGGCCGACTCATTTCTCCCGCATCTCTACACGCATACACATTCAATATACCGGACTTTGGACATTTTATACATTCACTTACACACTGAAAATATTGTATATAATAGTAAAAATTGGTATCTGCTGCACTGCAGCGTCTATTTTTTGTACGCATACAAAAAAAAATAGATGTGAACTATTTCCGCAATTTGTTTGCACCTACCAAATCTCACAAAACCGGGGCCCGTTCGCATATTCGGAAACTCGAATGTTCATAAGTCAGGGACTAACTGTATGTTTCTTTTTCAGCTGTTAAAAAGTAGAGGGTAGACTGAAAATTAGTAATAAAAATAATAATAATGACAGTAGTGTCAAAAGTCGGAAATAATTCTTACAATAATGGTTACAAACTAAACACTGACTGATGCATTCTAATGGAAATAAAGGAAAAAATGTCCAAACATCAATAATCATATCAGAGGCATTACAAGGAAAGAGCGCCCTGGATTCAGCTTGCAATGTGAGCTTGGTTCTGACTTGCCCACAGCCAGAGACGAGAGGAAATAGTACACTGATTAGGCTGAAAGCAAATCTTCACAGTCTGCCCATCCCTTTCATTGTACTATCAAATGTTTTCTTCCTGGCCAACAAGGTAAACCACATCGGAGCACTCAGTGCAGCAGGACTAACATTTTAAATTTTATAATAACATGGCTGAATCCTGCAAAAGATGTTTCACAAAATGCCTTAAAATAAACAAATTGCATAGATCTTTAGATCCCAAAAAATCTTTGGAAATACATTTGTATATGAAAATAATAATTGTATAAAATTGGTTCGGAAAAAAATCCTTCAGAGCAGGTTATACTGAAACAGTATGAAGTCCGATGAACTCAATGACCACATTGTCTTCAGGGCTATCTAAAAGGTTTATTTTTGTGGTAAGTACATTTTTGGTTCAGTGATGAGTCAAAATCACATGGCCATGTCAGTACTGATTGATTCTCATAGTGCCACCATCTGTACACATGAAGTGGAGTTTATAAACTAAAATACTCTATAAGACAGAAGTACTAGGACCACATGCAGTTAGAAGGAAGTTTTCTGATCACATAGTAACTTCAAATGAAAGTAGCTGCCAAGCTCAGCCAGTCATTCAGTGTAAGCGGGCTATCACTTTCACACCAAACCTAACTTTCTAACCTGCTTTGCTTGTACTTTGTGTGAACATTGGTATGAGGCACAATTCTCTCCTCTCTTTGCATTTATGCAACTTCTTTATTTCCCTTGTTGTATGTGCTGTTGTTACAACAGGCTTTTGCATTATGCCCCAGAGATTTTTCTTGTTTGTATTCACAGTCTCCCATCCCATATATGCTTGGTTCCGTTGCATCAATAATGAGCTTGGCTCCTGTGAGCTTATCTTTACATTGACAAACTGCACAGATGCACTTGGTTTTTGCAGATCCTTTACATTTTTATTTGTTGACTCTAAAACTACAACCTTTCCTTGTGACAATCAGAAATCCCCAGATGCTTCAAACTGTCCAGAATTATTGATGACTATCGCCCTGTAGCTCTGACCTCAATTATTATGGAGTGCTGTAAAAGGCTGGTCAGAGACTTCATTATCTCCTTACTACTTGATTTACTACACCCATTACATTGATCCACTGATTATGTCTTCTCACACCTGCATTCAACCCTGAGTCACCTAGGTAACAGGCAGAGGTGGAAAGTAACGAATTATATTTACTTGCGTTACTGTAATTGAGTAGTTTTTTTGTGTACTTCTACTTTTTAAAGTAGTTTTTAAAATCTGTAATTTTACTTTTACTTAAGTATGTTTTGTTTGAAGTTTTGTAATTCGCTACATTTTAAATCATATTCGCTACTGAGTAAAACAAATGAATGAAAATGCAAAAATAATAAAAATATTCTGCTTTGTATAAATGCTTCGTTGCGCTCGCGTGTGTGTATCGTGTCCTGGTCGCACGCCGCTCCAGACTCCACTCCAGGTTTTCTGACTGTCCCCACATCGGCATCTACCCGACCTTCCACACGGTTACTTCTGCCCTGAGAGTGACGTCATCAATCAGCACGACCATATAGAAACCGGAGAGAGACGCGGGAAAGAGGAAAGAGATTGTGATTTTAGTGTTTTTATATTTGCTTGTGTTTTCTGGTTTTGACTTTTTGCCTCCCATTGACTTTGATTATTGCTTTTCCCCTTTGGTTTGTTTGGTCTTTGTATATATTTGTAGATAATTTCACTGTATGTTTGTGCACTCACCAATAGTAGGGGCGTGGCTGACATTTATTTTGGGAAGAGGGAATTTATTCACTGTTTTTGGTTTAGGGAGTCAGAGAAGGGACCTGGATTTTTGTAATCCAGCTACTAAATATAAATACCATTTAGTTTATTATTTTGGCCTGGGTCCACCCTGAATCTGATCCTCCTCCTGTTGTGTGTGTGTATTTTTTGTAAAGCAATACAAACCTCATTATTTCATCAGTTAATGACTGGATCTACTTATTTCTGCCATACACCACCATTTCCATACAGTTTAAAATAGAACCCGGAACCATTCTTTTGCTGTACGTCCCGACCCTAGACTGGGACGTAACGCCATATTTAAGTGACCACTTAGATTTTCAAGCACAAGAAAGACAACAGTTTTATTATGCAAAGGTGTTCCTTCAGTTAAAAACAATTAGTTTGAGATTTATATCTGCTCATCGTTTATGAACTACGCTAGAATGCCTCATCCCACCCCGCTGTAAAATAATAATAATAATAATAATAATAATAATAATTAACTCTGTAACTTTTACTCTGAGTAAAAATTTTATGAGCTACTTTTTACTTTTACTTGAGTAGATTTTTATTATGGTAACTTTCCTTGTACTTCAGTAAAATTTCACTGAAGTAACAGTACTTTTACTTGAGTACAAAATTTTTGTACTCTTTCCACCTCTGGCAATAGGAAGGAAAATTATAAAATGTTTTTTGTTGACTGTAGTTCAGCTTTTAATAATACAATTCTCCTTGCACTAACCACCAAGCAGGAGGACCTGGGACTCACCTAGCCTCTGTGTCAGTGGCTCTCCAACTTCCTGACTCAGTATAAGATATTGTGTCATTATGCATAGACTCAATCAGTGTCAGTTTCATGCTGTTCTTTGCACATTTACCACGCATCAAGGCCAGGTCTCAACAACACATGTTGGTGTCAGTACAACAGATGAGTACAGCTTTTTACCTGTCTGTGTTGTTAACCTGATTAACCTAAAAAAAAAAAACTTTTCCATTATTTCACAGTATTCTTTCAAAGTCTGATTTTTTAAAATTTACTTCAAACGCTGACAGTCTTTCAATAATACCATCCTTTCTGTATTAATTCCTCTCCCTCTTCGCGGCTGCAATTGCAACACCTAACTTTGATAATATTCCTAGCCATCACTCCTGCAGCACTTCTGACTTGAATCCGTTTTAATCCAATAGCATCCTCCACTGCTCCTTGTGATGCTGCCTGTGATAAATGTTGCCCCTAGTAAGGAATATTTACTAGCTAGGGCAAACCGCTCTTGATGACAAATTTTGTGTAGGTGTTAGGAATGGATTGATGGACATTGTACTGATTGTACTGCTCGTACAAGGGGGGACTATTTCTTCTATAAGCTCCAAAGCGCAATTGCCATAGTCTGCCATAGTCTTTACGGCTTGTGCACTCTCTCATTAGTAGTAGTATTATTATGTAGACCAGTTAACTCGGCCATTGCAGTTGCAAAGCCAGTGTAGTCTGGTCAGTGTTGGTCCCAAGCCCGAATCAATGAGGAGGCTTTTGCATCAGGAAGGGCGTAGCAGAGTGGAATAGGTGGAGAAGAGAAGAGTAGCAGAAATGTTATATGACAGAAAGGTCATATTTTGCAAGGTTTCTAATACTAAGCAGAGCTAACCAAACTCATAAAAATATGATGTAACAAAGAAATAATAGTGATTGTAATTTCCACATCTGAGTGGAACAACAAACATGAAAAATCAGAACCCGAGCTATAGCCAGAGCTATTGCGATTTACTGTACAATAATAATAAAAAACATGGGTTAAATGTTGTTTAGAGGGACGAACTTTTATGTAGCCAATGTATCTGTTTATTGTTATTTGTAACAACACAAACATCTTGTAAAAAAACTTTTTTATTATTTCAACAAGAACAGAATTTGTTACAACTAAAGACATCACACTTATATATAAGTATAGAAATAAGTAAAAGAAATAGAGCAAAAGTTTCAGAATAGAAAATTAAAATGTCAAATATTTTAAATATGAAGTGGCAAATGATAATGAAAAAAAAATAAAATCAATAAAAAATGTTTTAGAACAGGAAACATTTTTATATATCCAAAACGATGTTTAATAATGTAGACATCAGTGTGCAACAGTAACCCTCGGTGAGCGTATAAATTTGTTCACTCGATCCTTCACCCGCTTTTCTAGTCAAGAAGGGAAACTTCTCGGCAACTGCCACCATTAAAAACTGCTTTATGTTCAGGGGCAGCATACGTTTGCCTCTCGAACCATCCCAGTTTGTTGTGGATGCCCATTCTTCATAGACGGCCTATGGTACCACGGTGCGGAACTGCAAGCAACCAAGCTGATCTGGCCGCCCTCGACTCCGAGTCATCAGCGACTCGTTGAGGCTCCGCAGTGGGAGGAGTGAACGGGAGGTCGGGATAGTTCTCTGCATTCCAACTAGCAGTAAGGGTACTTACTATGAAGAATGGCCATCCACAAAAAACTGGGATGGTCGGTGTACAGTTCAACCGTGTTCTCAGAGCTTCTGTTAACACTGTCTGCGCTTCAACAAGTGCTCTGTGGGTCGTTTGCAGATCATTAAGTGCAGCCTTTGCTTCTGCGTGTGCATGTGTGTTGCAGACACGCATCTTGGTCTCTCTCTCCTCTAACTGTACCGCCTTGAAGACACGCAGCTGTTGTTTCAGCGCCTCAATCTCTGCGTCACATTTCACTAGCTCAGCCCTCAATTCCACCTCAAGTCCACTCTTGTGTTCACACACTCCACTGTATGGGGTAATTAGGATAAAGTATGTATGTTAATACAAATCTGTGTGAGGTTACGTATTGCGAGTTAACTCTTTTTTTTTTCCACTAGAGAAAATAATGTTTTGTCTTAATAGTAATTTCCAAACTTGACACTTGAGTCAAGTCATTTTTCACGATTTAACACTAACGATTTAATGTCTTTTGCCTTTCTATGCCAGCATATATAAAATGTATAAATACAAATTTCCGCAGCCTTTGCCCTCCTTTCTGTTAATGCTTGAGGGCGAGATTCCTGTCAACATAATAGATAATACTATAAAAATGGTAGAATATTGTTTAATTCACAAAAGGGTTATTCGTTTTTGCTACCTTCTTTGTGCCCTCTTGTGCTCCTGTAGTGCATCTCGCTATAAAATGAAGAGGTGTTCATCTTGACCTGGAGAAGCAGTCAACTAGCAAAAGTAGTTTGTTGTAGATAAAGTTAGCTGGCAAGTGCCATTCTTATATAACTAGGCAATGAAATGTGGGAGGAGTTGCACAGGTGTAAACCAAAAGCGAGAAAATCATACTTAAAGTAGGTGATCAGACGCGTCATACATAGCCTATTCAAAATGAGGGGATTTCAGATTTATGAGGCAAATTTATTTTAAATGCACTGCCGTTTCCAAACGACTATGCATTTATGTCAAGTCAAGTCAATTTTATTTATATAGCGCTTTTAACAATTGACAAAGCAGCTTTACACAATGAAAAGAAGTAAGTTTGTATACAATGTGAATGTGTATGAATCAAAATGATAAGATTGTCGCTGATAAGCAAGCCGAGGACGACGGTGGCAAGGAAAAACTCCTTGAGATGGTAATAGGAAGAAACCTTGAGAGGAACCAGACTCAACAGGGACCCCATCCTCATCTGGGTGATAACGGATAGCAGGGATTGATCAGCATAATAATGTGTAAGACTGGAAGTTCAGTATAACAGGAGATGTGTTAAAATTAAAATTAAAAGTAAAAGGAGTCCAGTTTGTTCCTGGAGGCTCAGGTAGACTGTAGGAAATTCCAGTCCTGAGCTATCGAACAACTGAAGTCACAGGGCCCCAGAGAACATCTGTCAGCATCAGTCGAGGACAAGACAGTCTTCGTGGAAACCATCCCCAGCCACCATACAAATCCAGGCAGACCACACGGGGCATCCATGCGATGAGATCTCCAACCAGAAGCAGGACTCCAGGACGGGTTAGATAGGTCCAGAGGGCAGAGGGGTCTGGATCACTGGCAACTCAGGAGCGAACATGTATAGCTCGACAGAGAGACAGAGAGAGAGACAGGAGAGAGGGAGAGAGAGAGAGAGAGAGAGAGGAGAGAGCAGAAAAGGAGAGAACAGAAAATAAGGAGAGATGGCAGTTAGGTCTGGTCACAGTCAACATGTATAAGATGAATGTATATTAGTGCAGAGTGCAAGCAGGGACTCCAGCAGGACTAACTATAACAGCATAACTAAAAGGGAGGAGCCAGAAGGAAACACAGACATGAGGGCTCCCTGAGATGTAAAGCAACCAATCACCTCACCGTCAACAAACCTGAGTGAACAATGAGAGTGGGGAGGACAGCATCTAAACATACCAGTTCACCAGATACTCTACGTCCATGAGTCCCCCAGATCTGCTCCTTTACCTAAGGCTAATCTATTTACAAAAATGCTGCGCTAAATAAATACGTTTTTAGCCTAGACTTAAACACTGAGACTGTGTCTGAGTCCCGAACATTAATAGGAAGACTAT